>JANPXK010000024.1:0-24947 GCA_024704745.1 Rosa lucieae
GCGAATGTGTGAAGCAAACAAAACAGAGCAAAACAGAATGTTTAATTTCAAGTCGTTGTAAACTATTATGGCTATATCATGTAAATTGTCGAAAATTCTGCTATCCACCTAGGTGAGGGTCACCTGGTGACGTGGCAGAACAAGAGCCACTCATTTCAGTTTGGTTTCTGGAAGGTTGGGAATTTGCCGTTAGTCCATTACAGCCGTTACCGTTTCTTTAGAAACAGGTGCAAGGTAAAAACAAAAAAAATCAAATGATGGAGGCAGGTTGATTGGGTAAAAGTAGGTAGATGAGTAGGGGGAGTGGTGAGATTGAAGACTCGTCGTCCTCAGCTGCAAATTAGAACCCCTCTGACTCTTTCTTCCTTCTCACCTACTCTACTTCTTCCACACCCAAATCGCTAAGAAATTACTCGTAGGCTATTTATGCAGGAGTAACCCTTAACTCTTCGCTTCCGCTCCGATGGGACTTTGAAGATTCTCCATTTGAAGATTCTCCATTATATATATATATATATATATATATATATAAATCAATTGCTTGCTTGTTTTTGATTACTGGAACATGCAAAGTCATTGATCTTGAGCAATTTTGGTTAGTGGAATTTAATTTGTTGAGATATATAATGCAGGTGGCTGATCCTGATATGCGTTTTGGGAATGGAGGGCTTGACTCGGTGCCAAGACGTGTTGGCCTCTGCCTCAACATGTACTCACTGATGGCCAACGGACGCAAAATACCCAATACCTCCAACACTTAACCGAAACTCGAAGAGTAAATCAAACCTCTTACCTCGGTCATCGCCGATCGGGATCAAATTCGCTGGAAATTGCAGAAAACCCGCCGGCAGCTCCGAAGCTTCCAAGTTTTAATTCTCTCTCCAAAATAGGATCTAAACCCGCCGGCATCTCCAAAGCTTCCAAGTTATAATCTTTCACCTCACCGAGACGCAGCTGCCGCTATCAGTCTCGCCAGCAGTCGTCGTCGAAGTCGGAAAATCTGACTGGAAACCGCTATGCAGTGGAAACTTTCGAGCCTCAGGCCGCCGTCACAGCTCGCCCGTTTGAACCAAAGGGAACAAAGCCCCGCTTCGCATCTCCGAGACCATTCCAACATCACCGGTCTTCCGAACAGAGGTCGCCGGAATCGAAAGGAGGAAACGGATCACCGTTATGGGTTTCGGGGTCGAGGAACCGGGTCGACCAGTCTGGCTTCTTCTACATCGTCTCGATATTTATTAATGATACACGGCCCAGATCAATCGGTGACTGAAATCAACAGCTCTGATTGCACCATGTAATCTCCATAGGATTTAAATGAATTCATTTAGTTCCTTTCTAAAAAAAAAAAAAAAATCATGCATTTTCAAACTTCGAAACTCATAATAAAGAGCTCGCTGAAAAATGTCACGAAATTTACTACAGACTTGGTTCAACGCATACTTGATTATCGAGTTTTTAAAATTGGACATTCTCATTCAACAAAGTTTCGAAAAATATGTTCCAAGTTCAATTATCTTTTTAATTTTTTAAAAATGAATTTCTATAATTCAAAACTTCATACATTAATTATAAATAGGTCAGGCGTCCGAAAAATTTCTGAAAATTTTCGCGAACTCATTACATCACGTAATATAATTTCAAATATTTAAATTTCAAATTTCTCTTATTGTTTCTATTTTGATTCATTTAGTCCACCATTTGTAGACATAAACTTCCCTAAGGGAGCTATAGCACGAGAAGATAAAAATCTAGAAATTTTTACATAAGTTACTAAACCCCCTACTCACGAAAGTGTGAGAGCTGACAGAATGAAAAAATAAATTACGACATACACGTTCTGAGTATATTAGTGTTATGTGGTATTTAGGGTTTATGATTGACCTATTAGATCGAGACCCAAATGAAGACAGTAATAGCTGAAATTTTGACCATAACCATATATTGTTGTGGTGATAAAATCCAACGGTGGATTTTCACAAATTCAATTTCCTCCATCGTGATGGTGTTGGAGGGTTTAAGTTTTTAATACCTAATTATACTACATTACTATACATACAAGGAATTAGTGCGATCCAAAAATTCTGAAATGGAAATTGATAAATTTGACATTACTCATCTATTTATAGCATAAAAGTATGTATTGTGTAAAAAAATGAGGCCGATCCAAAGTCAATTCGACAGTTGTCAAAGCGATCAACCCTTTGTAGACGTAAACTTCCCTAAGGGGAGCTATAGCACGGGGAGATGAAAATCCATAAATTTTGACATAGGTTACTAGACCCCCTTCCCACGAGAGTGTGAGGACTGACAGATCGAAAAAAATAAATTGCAAATGATCAGTTATGAGCATATTAGTGTTATGTGGTATTTAAGGTTTAGAGTTGACCTAGTAAATTGAGACCCAATTGACGACCATAAAAGGAATTAAAAGCTGAAATTTTGAGCATAACCATATATTGTTATGGTGACAACATCCAACGGTGGATTTTCTTAAATTTAATTTCATCCACCGTGATGGTGTTGGAGGGTTTGAGATTTTACTACCCATAATAAACAAGTTATACTACATTACTAGGCATATAAGGAATTGATGCGATCTAAAAATTCTGAAATAGAAATCGATAAATTTGACGTTACCCATCTATTTATAGCATAAAAGTATGTATTGTGTAAAAAAATGAGGCCGATCCAAAGTCAATTCGACAGTTGTCAAAGCGATCAACCCTTTGTAGACGTAAACTTCCCTAAGGGGAGCTATAGCACGGGGAGATGAAAATCCATAAATTTTGACATAGGTTACTAGACCCCCTCCACCAGAGTGTGAGGGCTGACAGATCGAAAAAAATAAATTGCAAATGATTAGTTATGAGCATATTAGTGCTATGTGGTATTTAAGGTTTAGAGTTGACCTAGTAAATTGAGACCCAAACGACGACCATAAAAGGGATTAAAAGCTGAAATTTTGAGCATAACCATATATTGTTATGGTGACAACATCCAACGGTGGATTTTCTTAAATTTAATTTCCTCCACCGTGATGGTGTTGGAGGGTTTGAGTTTTTACTACCCATAATAAACAAGTTATACTACATTACTAGGCATATAAGGAATTGATGCGATCTAAAAATTCTGAAATAGAAATCAATAAATTTGACGTTACCCATCTATTTATAGCATATAAGTATGTACTGTGTAAATAAATGAGGCTGATCCGAAGTCAATTCGACAGTGTTCAAAGCGGTCAACCCTTTGTAGACGTAAACTTCCCTTAGGAGAGCTATAGAACGAGGAGATAAAAATCTAGAAATTTTGACATAGGTTATTAGACCTCCTACCCACGAGAGTGTGAGGGCTCACAGATCGAAAAAATAAATTGTGAATTAATGATTAGTTACGAGTATATTAGTGTTAAGCGATATTTAGGGATTAATGTTGACCTAGTAGATTGAGACCCAAACGACGACGTTAAAAACTGAAATTTTGACCATAACCATATATGGTTATGATGATAACATCTAATGGTGTATTTTCATAAATTCCATTTCCTCCACCGTGATGGTGTTGGTTGGTTTAAGTTTCCAATACCCCTAATAAACAAATTATACTACATTACTAGGCATATAAGGAATTTGTGCGATCTAAAAATTATGAAATAGAAATCGATAAATTTGACATTGCCCATCTATTTATAGCATATAAGTATGTATTGTGTAAAAAAGTGAGGCCGATCCGACGTCAATTCGATCATGGTCAAACCGGTCAATCCTTTGTAGACATAAACTTCCCTAAGGGGAGGGGCACCATGCAAGGGCAAACATCCCAATATTTTTACAATAGTTGGTAGACCCCCTACCCATGAGAGTGTGGGAGTTGAAAGATCGAAAAATGTGAATTGCCAAGGACTGGTTACAAGCATATTCGTTTTATGTTCTATTTAGGGTATTGAGTTGACCGGGTAGATCAAGGCCCAAGTGAAGGCGGAAATCGCTGAAATTTCTACCACTACAATATATTCATATGAGGACAACATCCAACGGTGCATTTTAAAAAAAATTCCATTTCGTCCCCCATTTTTCTCATGGAGGGTAACAAGCCTAATAAACAAATTATACTACATTACTAGGCATATAAGAATTATGTGCGATCCAAAAATTCTAAAATGGAAATCGATCAATCTAAAAATTCTCATATGTTTATACAATAATGATAGATATTGTGTAAAAAAATTAGGCCGATCCGCCGTGAATAAGGCACTCAACGGAGCGGTCAACACTTTGCACAAGTAAACTCCCCTAAGAGGAGTGGCACCATGTGAGGACAAACGTCCCGGGATTTTTACATCCGTAAGTAGACCACCTACCCATGAGAGCGTGAGAGCTAAAAGATAGAAAAAATTGAATTGCAAAGGACCGGTTACGAGCATATTTGTTTTATGTTCCATTTAGGATATCGAGTTGACCAAGTAGATCGAGACCCAACTGAAGAAGGAAATTGCTGAAATTTCTACCACTATTATATATTCGTATGCGTACGCCATCCAACGGTGAAATTTTAAAAATTCTATTTCGTCCCCCGTTTTGCTCTTGGAGGGTGACAACCCTAATAAACAAGTTATACTACATTACTAAACATACATGGATTATGTGCGATCCAAAAATTATGAAATAGAAATTGATCAATCCGAAAATTTCCATATGTTTATACAACAGAAGTAGGTATTGTATCAAAAATTTAGGCCGATCCGCCGTGAATAAAGCACCCAACAGAGCGGTCAATGTTTTACACAAGCAAACTCCATTAAGGGGAGAGGCACCATGTGAGGACAAACGTCTCTGGATTTTTACATCCGTAAGTAGACCCCCACCCACAAGAGGGTGGGAGCTGAAAGATAGAAAAAATTGAATTGCCAATGACCGGTTACGAGCATATCTGTTTTATGTTATGTTTAGTGTATCCAGTTGACCGGTTAGATTGAAACCCAACTGAAGGCGGAAATTGCTGAAATTACTACCACTACCATATATTTGTATGCGGACACGATCCAACGGTAAAATTTTGAAAATTCCATTTCATCCCCCATTTTGCTCTTGGAGGGTGACAACCCTAACAAACAAGTTATATTACATTACTAGGCAAATACGAATTATGTGCAATCCAAAAATTTCGAAATAAAAATTGATCAATCTGAAAATTTCCATATGTTTATAAAACAGTGGTAGGTATTGTATAAAAAAATTAGGCCGATCCGCAGTGAATAAGACACCCAATGGAGCGGTCAGCGTATTGTACAAGCAAACTTCTCTAAGGGGAGCAGCACCATGCGAGGACAAACATCCTGAAATTTTTACATCCATAAGTAGACCCCCTACTCACGAGAGGGTGGGAGCTAAAAGATCGAAAAAAGTGAATTGCCAAGGACCGGTTAAGAGCATATTTGTTTTATGTTCTATTTAGGGTATCGAGTTGACCAGGTAGATCGAGGTCCAACCGAAGGCGAAAAATGCTGAAATCTCTACCACTACCATATATTTGTATGCGGACAACATCCAACGGTACATTTAAAAAAAAATCCATTTCATCTCCCATTTTTCTCATGGAGGGTAACAACCCTAATAAACACGTTATACTACATTGCTAGACATATAAGGATTATGTGTGATCCAAAAATTATGAAAATGGAAATTGATCAATCCAAAAATTCCCATATGTTTATAAAATAGTGATAGGTATTGTGTTAAAAAATGAGGCCGGTCTGCCGTGAATAAGACACCCAACGAAGCGGTCAACGCTTTGCACAAGCAAACTTCCCTAAGGGTAGCGGCACCATGAGCGGACAACTATCCTGGAATTTTTACATCCGTAAGTAGACCCTCTACCCATGAGAGTGTGGGAGCTCAAAGATTAAAAAAAGTGAATGCCAAAGACTGGTTACGAGCATATTTGTTTTATGTTCTATTTAGGGTATCGAGTTGACCGGGTAGATCGGGCTCAACCGAAGGTGGAAATCACTGAAATTTCTACCACTACCATATATTCATATGCGGACAACATCCAACGGGACATTTTTTAAAATTCCATTTCCTCCCCCATTTTGCTCATGGAGGGTTTTAGTTTCTAATAACCCTAATAAATAAATTATACTTAAATTGCTGAGAAGGTTTGAGATGTACCATGTCTTTATTTTTAGTTTTGTTGATTTATATCGTTAGTAGTAAATTGGTATGACATGAATAAACAAACCGTGCATTATTTAACCGTAATTAATGAATTAAAAAAAAGTTGATATTAATTTCTCCCAAAAAAAAAAAAAATTTAAACGGCGGCGTTTTTCCATTTTCAGTTTTCATTCTTTCCCTCCACTGGACGAATTTGACCCATCCGCGGAGGGCTCCGCACGCCCCATCGCCGGAATCCTAGACTCTGGGTTTCTCCGGTCTTTCTTCTCCAAATCGAAGCGAGCTCTAATACCTCCAAGAATGGAGTGCCTCTCCTTTTACCAAAACCAAGGGCCCCCGACTTCTGATTTCAACCAGAGCCGCCGTGGACGCCGCCGGCTTATCCTCTTCGTTCTGGTAACACATTCTGCAAAGCCTCTCTTTCGTTAATAGGTTGAGTTCCAATTTAACTGTAATGGAGTTATTAATGTTCAGTTCTTTTGATTGTTTTTCTTCAATTTCGTACTTGGAGGAAACGGTGGAAATTCAAATGTGAAGGGGAGCTTTTGGTCTTGATTTCTATTGAGTTTTTAAAGGGATGATGAGGAACTTAGGAGGACTGCAGGAAGCACTAGGTCATTGAGACTATGGTCTCGGCAGAACTGGTACAAGGTAAGAATTCCGAGCGTCTGAGCTGTGGATTTGTTTCTGCTGGATATTGAGATTAATTAAATCTGTTATTTTGTGGTGGAGATAAATATATGGGATTGATGTATAAAAGCATTAGATTGATTGAATTTGGATTGTATATGAATTTTAGTAATACAGAATTGAAATGTGTCTGCAATTTGTTTCAGGATTACAGTAGCTGAACTAAAATTTGCAGTATTTCTTTATGTTTAAATATCTGCAAAGGCAACCGACAAAAGAAGATGGGATTTCCCTCTTATAATTTGGTCTGGGTTATATATAGGGAGTTGTTGAGCGTGAAAGCCTTAACCCCACCGATTTCATAAACCTCTCTCTGGGATTATGAGGTGATTGTTCTCTCTAGATTCTTTCATTGGTTTGCCTGATTTGGAATCGATTTTATCTGCACTTCAATTTAATTTTTATATATAAACAAGAACCTGGTGCGTGTTCTAATTATTTATGGGTTACCTCTATTGAAGGTAGGTTCTCCACAACTAGTTACAAAGGAAAGGGAATCATTTTCGCTGACAAGTATTTGCCAATATAGGTTGAGTGATTGTCATCCCCAGTTCATTGCTTCATTGACAGGTAGCTGTAAGTTATCTAGTTTTTCCTCATGGTGCAGGTCAGGCTTTTTCCCCAGTGGACATATTTAGTATTATATATGATTTTGCTAGTAATCATTTTGGGTTCATATCAACGTACTATGGTTCAATTTGAGAGCAGCTCTTTTTATTCTCTGCTATGTTGGAGATATTCATTAAATCATGTCTAATTGACAATTGAAATGAAAAAACAAGAAGAGAACAATATGACCTGTGCCAAGGTTCAAGATAGTTTTTCATTTTCATTAATGGTTTGATTATTTTCATTATATTGTGTTGGCAAAAGGAGAGTCAAAGACTGTTCTTAGTTGGCAAAATGTGCAATGAATGTTATCTTTCATTTGGTTGTAGCTAGGTTTAACCTACTAGGTTGGTACCCTGAGGGCCTGAGGTTCTATCGAGTATATTATAGTTGATTGATTCTTCTATGATAAAATCCTTGCAAGCTATTCATTATTTTATTTATTTTTAAATCTGCTGTTAAATGAATCATCAGTTGAGCAAGCTAAGTGTTATCTACTGTGATTGTAGACGTTACTTGAGCAAACCAATTTGGGTAAGCTTCTCATCCATTCGAGTCTGCACAACAGTAGATGGATAAATCACAAAGAGTGAAAGACAGAGAGGTCAAGGTGCGACCTACAGTGAGGCAACAAGTGTATGGCATTGAAAGACAGTGAGGTCATATGAAAGACACTACCACATTAGCGTGTTTGTGGACACATTTGGAAGAACAATTGTTGGATGGAATTGTCGGAATGGTCCAGTATTGGAACACGAAGAATAGGCTCGTTGAAAATAGTTTTATATATGCACAGGAGACCACATGACTTAACCAAGTGAAGTCTTCAAAGTATACAGTAGTACCCTGAATTTCTATAAGATCCCTGTAATGCTGTCAACAATTTCAGTTGTCGTTCGCACGTACCTATGCAAATTTGCTGCTTTGATTCATTTCTATAAGATCCCTGTAATGCTGTCAACAATTTCGCACGTACCTATGCAAATTTGCTGCTTTGATTCATTTCTATAAGATCCCTGTAATGCTGTCAACAATTTCAGTTGTCGTTCGCACGTACCTATGCAAATTTGCTGCTTTGATTCATTCAAAGCTACCCTTTTGTCTTTCAAATTGAATGGTTCAAGAACCAAATTATAAACCGTAACAACAATGAAGATGAGCAAAATGTAACTGAATAATGGTACAAGAGTTGAGAAGAAAAGACAAGGTCCGTAGATCAAAAAGGGATAAATGGTGCCACAACCATGCAAAAATAGACTATACATATATACACAAGCAGGGATCTCTGCAGCATTACTCAAACCCACAGTAGTTGTACAAATTTTGGTTCGGCAAGAAACTACATTGAAAAATTGTAACTACACAAATTCCAGTGTTGCAGCATGCCGACTTTATTTTGATGACAGTTTTTTTAGCAGTATAAGCAAGCAGTACCATAGTTTTCCTTTGGACTCATAACCACGACAACCTTCATAAATCTCCTTACCCGAGTGTGATGCCAAGCACTGCGTAATCCTTTTTTTTTTTTTTTGGATAGAGCCCTAGACAAAGAGAAACAAATGAACTATAATACAGAAAATAGTGGCTTCTTTAAAATTTAGAAAGATGAGAATGTCATCACACTCCACCTTGAGCTATACTCCTCCCTCTGGCTTCATCTGCTGCAAGATCAACTTGATACCCTTTCTAGTCAGTTGCCTGATTAAACAATACAATCTCTTTACATCAGTCGTATAAGTACACCAATTCACATGTTTTGAGAGCCATTGCAAATTCCAATATGCTTATGCAAAACTAACGTAATAATGTTGACACAAAGCCAATATATGATAACTTCATATTCATATTAATTCAAAAGTAGGTTATGTTTTATTATCAAAAGCCTCGATTTTTTGGTTTTCTGCTCCAATCTCTCATCAGTCAACCTCATTTCAGTTTTAATACTTTTACACAGTAGCTTAGCATCAAATCTATAGTTCAGATTAAGTATCATTACTCAATCCACCAAAATGGATACATTTCTCAATACTAGAGAAAGAGCCATAGACATACCTTTCCGCATGCTTCAAGTACACATAATACAAACAGCATGATCCCAAGCCGGCATTGCGATAAGTTTAAATGAATCATGTTAACGTAGTTCCTGAATTTCTATAATTCACTGACAATTGGAGAAGAACCAATACAACCCCTACCTGAAGACACCAATAAATAGTTGCATAAACTGCAAGAAAGGATGAATACAACTTGTTAGAGTTGGCTCTGAACAAGGGAAAAGTAATTTGTAATGGATCTTGGAAATTCAGAAACAGGGGCCTGTAACTTAATTAATATGTCACCTACACATGTACAATCGCAAATCAACAATAAAAACAAACTAAGATTGATGCCTGCGCGATGCTGCGGATATATCATTTATGCATTATAAGATAGCAATTACAAACATTAGATGCATTATGAAACGACATATAGTATTGTTATACAGATTCCAAAATCTGGTATCATGACCATATGTGTATTTAAAAATTTCAAAATAAGAGATGCTAACCAACTATTTCAGCAAAACAGGATTAGACTCAACCAAAATTTTATATGTTTGCAATTACAACCAACTACTTACATTAACTCTTTAGAGGTGTCCTCGGTTGTTTCCGTCATGTCAGTCGCATCAATGGCAGCAGGAAACAGCTCATTCGGCATCTCATTTGAGGGGTTGTTGCTGGATGTCAAAAATAATGATACCAATAAGGAAGAGGAGTAAAGGATCAAATGCAGAAATTTATAGCTGAATTGAAACACGAGGGTTCACATATAAGCAAGAATGTAGTTTAAGGTCTTATGAACTCTGTTGAGATTAAGAATTAATAGTATTTCAAAAAACCAACAGAATGACAACTATAAACAGACATGAATCGAACTGAAAGTAATGGAATCTGGATGAATGTTTGAAGTTCTTGAACTTTATCTAAGTCGTTTGTACTACATCATCTAGTGATATTATTCTTGATAGTTGTGAGGAAGAATGCATACAGGTGTGTTGGCTCAGGGCTTAGTTCTCTTATAAACCATTTACATGAGACATAATGATCAGTGAATATGAAAACATAATCAATGCAGACCTACTTAAAGTCAAATAAAAAGAAGACAGAAGTTCAGATCAGATGATACGCAAGACAGAAAATCTTCAAGGAGCTTTGATACTGATATACACCAACCAAATTATTCAAATTCAGCGGCGCCCTAAAAAAAAAAATCAAAATCAAAATCAAAATCAAAACCAAAGAGAGCTACAAATGCAAAGTTTACCAATAATGTATGCTAAGGTGCATGCATGCATGCATGAGTAATAAAACTGAAGCAAGCAAACCAAACAGGAAAAAGTTGAGATACAAAATAACTAGTGATGAGAGATCAAGCTGCAGGGCACAGGAAGAAGGCATCTTAATCTAAACAGAAAGTCAACGCGCAAAGTATAGATGGTTGTATACTAAGCAGGTAGCTCATTATGGTTGTGTAAGATCTCCCGTTTGCAACAAGCCTGCACAATACCTAAGCTGATCTGAAGGAGTTAGCAGACCAAAGTTCTTTCTCATATTCCTCTTTTACTAAGGTTACTTAAGGTCAGCACATATACAAAGAATAGCTAGATAGCCAAGCCTTATTCTACAAATATATGCATATTCCTTTCTAAGGTGCACTGATACTTTTATATTAGTTGCTATATGTCCTAATATATAGAAAACAGCTAGCTAATATGCAGTCTATATGGATCGAAAATTCGAAATACATATTATGTACACAAAATCTTCTAGTTAGTTATTTTGCTTGGTCATAATGTCAGTAACTCCACAATGAAGAAGGTAACTAATATTAGGAACAATAGACACATTGATATTTATATTAATCTAGTCGCATATGCAAACCAATGAAGAAATTAACTATAGTTTCATGAAGGTAGTTTCAAAATGTAATTCTCACAAACACATTTTGACAACAACAATTCGTAAATATCTTTCACTTAATTAGCTGCATGCTACACAGTACACGCACACCATGAAATCAAAAATAACAAATCAAGCTAGATAAGAGAGGTAGACTAATGAACATACGCAGGAGAAATGTAGACTAATCCTGACATAATGTTGCCTGAAACATATATGCAGAGGAAATATCAAGGTATATTCACTTTACATCGATTACTTCCACAAATTCAAGAAGACAATGAAGGACAGAGAGTTGCATATTAGTCACACGCAATTCACTTGGGCAGCGTCCCCTCGTCTGGAATTGGGTGACCTCGATTTTGACTTTTTCCCAAAGGCCAGGTTTAATTTCGGGTTTCATTTCTCAAGCCCGTTCCGTTTTCCTTCTTCAGCGCCGCCTCCTACCCAAACAATCGGATCGAAATTGACGGGGGCTTTGTCAGAAAAGCGGTATTCGGATTGAGGGGATTTGTGGAACTCTACTAATTCTGTTAGCAAAACAACAAGCAGATATAGATTAAGTTTCATGTTTCACAACCAGAACCATACGATTGTATATTAATAACCGAAGATGCATTAAATCCTGCCCAGAATAAACCATGATTAACAAATCTAAATATGATGAGACATGCTATAGTGACGGGCACGAGTGAGCGTGGAAACGTTATCAAATCCCCTACCCCTTCTACGTTTACACATACCTCGATTTCGATTTCGGGTTTCGTTTCTCAAGCCCGGTCATTTTTCATTCTTCAGCGCCGCCTCCTAACCAAACAATCGGATCCAAATTGACGGGGGCTTTCTCAGAAAAGCGGTATTCCGATCGAGGGGATTTGTGGACGAAGATCTACTCTTGCTGCCGTCTGTTATTGGCTTATTGCTCGGTTTCGGTTTGCAGTTTGGGACCTTTGGGTATCTCTCAGTCTCATCTGCAGACTCTCTTCAACCATCTCAAGGCTGCTCACCAAATCCCCAAACCTTAATCTCTCCAACACCACAACACCCATAAATCCAAGAAAATATACGATTTCAGAAATAAAAGATATTTAGGATCAGCAATTGCATCCCACATTCCCACACCTTAACAACAGTAGGCATTGCATAGATCTGTTTCAATTCTGCAAAGCGTTGAATCAACCTTCTTCCTTGAGGCTTCCTCCACAACACCCGCAGCACTCTTGAACGTGAATTTTTGAAATTTTTTCTGAACTCCTCGTCCATGATGTCTTCATTTAGCTCGGGTTTTCTTCGGAATATATTCGATTTCAACTTCCCAACAACCCGTGGAGGATCGTTCATCGTTGTTCTCCTTCACATCGTCGCCGCCGCTGACGTCCCTGGCAGTGGCCTGAGAAGCTTTCCGATTCTTCTTTTGCTTTCTCCTTCGACAGTCATGGCTTTGGCCTTTGGAGAGGGGGGAGAACGAATCCAAGATAAAACGATGAATGATGAAAGATAGAGATGAATAGTAAAATATATAGATTTTAATAATGTTAAATATTTTTTTTCTCATTTTTAATTGATCGAGTTAGATGTAGTTTTTTTTTTTGAAATGGGCTGGTGCGGCTGCCCTCAAGTCTTGATTAATGAAACTGCAGAATACAAGGGGGGGGGGACATAGAGCCTAAACCCGAAATTACAATAAGCATCGGAAGAACATTCTGAAATAATATCAGAAGTCTCCTCAAAATCGCTGTATCCTAGCAAGCACCAATTAGCAAAGAGTGCACGAATGGCTACTCCATTTGCTTTGACAAAGCGGTGACATACCGGAAAGATAATTCTAACACGAAGAAGCATAATTACAAATAGCGTAGCTTTCCCACTATGTTGCCGCACGGAAACAAATCCGGCGACACGTTGTTTCATCCTGCCACTAGGAGGATGCGACCATTTGACCAAACAAACAGCTCGCCGCCTCGCTAGGCCAGACAAGACACACTGAGTGTGCATACTGGGACAAAGCCCACGTCGCCCTACCCAAAAATGGGAGGGACTTATTTCTGGCATATAGCCACGTCTTACTAAAATTAAATAAATATAAAACAAAGCATAAAAGTAATATGGGACAAGGGTTAGAGCCCAGGCCCAACCTTCACCAAGCCCAATCCAAGAATGAAGGCTGCAGGTGCAGCACCACGTCCATCTGCACGGCGCGCTTGTCCTCCCACCACCGACCGCAACACCCAAATCGGAGAGCCCCCACCC
This sequence comes from Rosa lucieae, assembly GCA_024704745.1. Classification (NCBI taxonomy): domain Eukaryota; kingdom Viridiplantae; phylum Streptophyta; class Magnoliopsida; order Rosales; family Rosaceae; genus Rosa; species Rosa lucieae. Next base: position 13,670 of record JANPXK010000024.1, read on the forward strand.
CCGGCCGCAGCAGCCCGATCGGAAACACCCGTCACTCCTAGCCACCCTCCTCCACAGATCATCACCTAAACATCCCAACCAGCTTGGAAAATTCCGACCTGAGTTGGGGATCTCACCACCCGATCTCGCCTCCACACCTCTATTCCCAGCAGACGGCCAAGTCTCCCGCCGACCCCGCTCCGATCCGAGATGAAGCGACACCAGCGCTGCCGGGAATCCACCGAACCACCAATTCCAGTCCCTGACAAGGTAACTACGCAATCTAGACAGCGAAGCCAACCCCATGCTGCCTGCACTCCAACTAGGCTGGCTACAAAACCACTAACATCCGGACACAAGGTCCACTCTGGCTCGTCCGACGACGCCACCCAAAGGGCGAGCCGTCGGACCGGGCATGCACTTTTGACGGGAAGGTTTGAGAGAAAAGTTTTTCTTCTCCTAGGGTTTTTAGTCTTTGTGTCTTATGAGTTAGATGTAGTTAACTATGGTTAGATTGTTATAGACGTGGCAGCATCATATATAGTGGTGGTATCAAGGTATCACTACTTAATTGTTGATGGTGAGCAAATCTGCATCCCACATGGTTGTATTGTATGCAACTTGAGTTTCATTTCTATAATCATTTCTAGGGACACCATTAGTGACTAGTCATTTCCTAGATCATGTGAAATGAGATCAGAGCTAATGCAAATGCTGTTGTATCAGCACTGTTAACATTATCTCCTAACAATGACCAGAAGTTTTATTATGGTGGGTAAGTGCAGGGATTTCAATGGGATATTTTGGTGTCAAACTTATTTTTTTTGGGTGGTGCATGACTGCGCACGTGTATTGAGTTCATTAACGTTGTTTGTGTTATTTTCCATTATATAAGGGATTACAATATTGAGTCTCATTGACTTTTTTTTTTTTTTTTTGAATAATGGTAATTCCATTGATAATAGCACATGCCAAGAAGGCCATTACATACTCACCCGCTGACACATAACAATAGCCAGATCAAGGTTTCGTGGAGGAGCCACAGTAGTACATAGGATAGACCAACTATATTCGAACTAATCGCTCACTTTAAAACCGAGCCTAAAAGCTATGGAAACATAGCGAATAGACAAACCAAACTACACTCGTTAGGTTCCTAATACAAGAAACTTATTGTAATTAGACAAAAGCTAAAAACATAGGTTTGGGCCAAGAGCCTAAACCCTAGCCCAAATTAGAAGCTATTGGACTAGGGTAGAAACCCCAACCCCGAAACTCAAAGCCCACCAAAGCAAAGTCCACCCAAGGCCCATTCAGCCAGATCCGGTCCAGTCCACCCACTTCCACATCCCCGTCGTACGAACCCGCCCAACCCTGCTCCGTTCGCCGCACGCCTCCACGACCTGCACTTGCCTCAATCTGCGTCGCCCCAACCTGCACCGCCACTAGCGCCCACCGCCGACGACCCAAACTGCACAGACCACGCCGCCGCAACCCAAGCCACCACAGAGAAAAACCAAACCCCGATCCAGGAATTCATCTCCCACCACCACCAAGTTTAGACTGATGACGCCACCATCAGGGTTCGATCGCCGGACTTGTTAGCACGACAACCCTTCGCTCACCATCCTAGCCAGAACCACCAAGCAGCCTCGAGCAAAACTCCCTCTGATGGAACAAGAGCAATAGCCTTGACTACCAGTCTGGCAGCAGATCCCATGACGACGGCGAGGCCAGAGGCCAGCCCATTCGTCTGGGCGCCGCCGGACGAGAAGGATTGAGCAGATCGGGCCGCCGCCGGGCTTTAGGGTTCTCTCGTGGAGAGAGAATTTTCATAAAACTATCTTAGTCTCATTGACTTTGTTTGTGTTACTTTCCATTGTAATCCCTTACTTTCCAAAGTAACTTTGTTTGTGTTACTTTCCATTATATAAGGGATTACAATGAGGAGCTTCTTTAATAATTTAATTACCAATCCTTTCAATGTTATGAGCATGTCCTGGAGACCGACCAGATTTATTTCTTGATTAGAGCACATTTAAGCTCTGTTTCTCACAAAAACAAACTAAATCTTGAACTCGTGCTGGTAAAAGTGCATGCCTTTTAGGTGATCTCTTTCAAAGTTCCAATAATTTTGGTTTCTCATCCAATAAGGGTGTGTTGTGTTGAAGAAATATAGGTGTTTGTACAGTCCGATGTACTTGACGTCGCACTTTAGATGAGAAACCAATTTGATTCTCTGCCCCATGTTCTGAAGCACGTAGACGAAATCGAATCCAGCATGTTGTGTGACAGTGAGGGATGGTTGTTGAGCAATCCAATGGGAAAAAGGACGGAAAGGGAAATTCATGTTGAATTTGAAGGGGCAAAAATTTACAAGAGAGTGTACCAGAAGCAAGCGCAGAAGACTCTTGGAGCAAGTTCATCCGTTTGAGTCACCGGATCACTTACTATTCATTGCTTTTTAGTGTTTATTTCAACCCTCTGGGTTACCGGCATAGTTTCCAAATTGACCAGGGTCACCGGGTCAGTTTGCAAGTCACGAGAGTGACACAGAAAGTGATTTTGGTGACACAGGTCAAATTGGAAACTGTGCCCTTGACCCAGAGGGTGAAAATAAACACTAAAAAGCAGTGAACAGTGGGTGACCCGGTGACCCAACGGGTGAACTTACTCTCGGATGAAACAATGCATAATCAAGTGAATGGTTTTTGGTAGAGATTTTTGTAATGTGAAATGTGATCATCATTTGTAGAGTTGTTCACATCAAGTTTTTACAAGGAATAGCATATAATCAGACTTTTGTGTGACCCATTCGTAACTAGCCTTTTTTTATTTTGTTTTGTTTTGTTTTGTTTTTTTTTCAATATTTGGTTAGATTACTATAGTAATGTTGAAGAAACTCAAAGAGGTACTCAAAGTGAGGCACAAACGTCTAATTTCGTCTGATAATATATGCTAAAGTGCATGGAGAAGATGAAAGAAAGGAGAAGAAAAAAAAATGGAGAGAAGAAGAATCAAAGAAAGAAAGAAAATGTAAAAGTAGATGGGAATTGGTCTACTTATTTCATTTTATAGTCCATTTATATAGGGATAGAATTACAACGGAAATATCAATTACAATAATGATATTAAATGTTGATTGAGCTGTGATTGCAATTCCTTAATTCCTTCTTCGTCAGTTACTTTGACGAAGACACATAAGGTGTTTTTCATTTAACACTCCCCCTTGTGGCAAGTCAAAGACGAAATGGTGCATGAATTGTTGCTTCACTAAAAATCTTGCCAAGTAACAATAAAAACTCTGTGGGACAAAAAATACACCTTGGTCGAAGGAAAAGAGTACAACGCACCTATTACATTTGAGGATGACATGTGTGTGTTAGACTCCCTCTGACGTCTACACCTCCCCTTGATCCTTACATTAATCAAGGGAGCTTGGAAAGTCTTCGCATTCCTATGTTTTTCACATGTTTCTCAAATATGGCCTTAGACAATGATTTGGTGAACAAATCTGCCACATTCTCCTCAGACATTATTTGATTCACTTGAATCTTGAGGAGAGCCTGTTGTTGCTGATTGTAGAAAAACTTTGGCGATATGTGTTTTGTGTTATCACCCTTGATATAACCTAGCTTCATCTAATTGATGCAAGCTGCATTATCTTCATAAATGCAATTAGGCTCTTCAGTGGTAGAACTCAAACCACTAGTCCCTCGAATATGTGTAATGATAGCTCTAAACCATATAAACTCACGAATCGCCTCATGTAGAGCAATAATCTCTGAGTGGTTCGAGGAGGTAGCCACAAGGGTTTGTTTGGTTGATCTCCAAGATATCGCCGTGTTCCTAACGGTAAATACATTGGTTTCTGTGTATTCAATGGCGCTTTCGCCATCAACATTTTCTTTAGGGATTGCAGTTCCATATGCTGTCCCTCTTGTCTCTCTGTAGGGAAAGAACAATCCCAAGTCAATGGTTCTTTTTAGGTATCGAAAAATGTTCTTCATACCATTCTAGTGACGCTGCGTTAGTGCTGAGCTAAATCTAGCTAACAAGTTCACTGAGAATGTAATGTTTGGTCGAGTGCATTAGACTAAGTACAATAATGTGCCTATTGCACTTAGATAGGGATTCGACTGATCATGGGAGTGCTAACATGATGCGCTTTCTCCATGTTAAATCGCCTGAGCATCTTTTGGACATACGCAGACTGGTGGATTAGTATTCCACAAACTCGGTGTTCTAGTTCAAGGCCTAGACAAAATCGAGTTTTCCCAAGATCCTTCATCTCAAAATGAGATTTCAAGTAGCTCGCGGTTTCTCTTATTTCATCAAGAGTACCTATTATGTTTATATCATCGACATATATAACTACAATTGTAAATCCGAAACTTGTTTTCTTTATGCAGGGGCATAATTCATCGTTCTTATATCCCTTCTCAATTAAGTAGTCACTTAGACTGGTATACCACATCAGCCTGGATAGTTTCAATCTATAAAGTGAGCATTTCAACGTAATTGCAAACGCACTTCGTGGTTACGAGTCACTTGATTTCGGAAATGTAAGGCCATCAGACACTTTCATATATACCTCTGAATCAAGATCCCCATAGAGATATGCAGTAACCACATCCATGAGCTGCATTTCCAGTCATTCGGAAACTACCAAGCTACCTAAGTAGCGGAACGTTATAACGTCCATTACGGGAGAGTATGTCTCCCCGTAGTCAATTCCAAAGCGTTGTGAGAAACCTTGCGCCACAAGGTGAGCCTTGTATCTCAGGACTTCATTCTTCACATTACTTTTTCTGACAAATACCCATTTATGTCCTATAGGCTTTACACTTGGTGGGGTTAGCACTACCGGATGAAATACCTGTCTCTTTGCCAGAGAATCTAATTATACCTGGATTGCTTCTTTTCATTTAGGCCAATATGCTCTTTGTTGACATTCTGCAACAGAGCATGGTTCGATATCATCGTGCTCTATGATTTCTTGAGCAACAGTGTATGCAAAAACATCATCAATGTGTATGGAAGATCTTTCCATCAACTTATACGCACTCTCATAATCCATTGAGATTTCTTTGTTCTCTGGAATCATTTCACACTTCGGAGCATCCTCCAGTATTGATTCATAGACATAACTATAATCAGAGACAATCTCATGAGATAGATTTTCTTCATTGATGATTAATGTATCGGTTTGTGCCTTACTTGACATTTTCTTCCTTGGGTGAATGTTAGTCGAACCAAGTGGCCTCCCCCTCTTCCTTTGGGGAGCCACGGCCACAACCACACCTCCACTAAGTGTGGTTGTAGCGTCGTGCCCTTTGTTGGGGACTTCTAACCTTGCAGACACATTTGCAGCTGGTATATGTGATCTCATCATTTTTGCGATATCAGTAAATGCATCAGGCATCGAATCTGCTACGTTTTGAAGATTGAGAATTCTCCTCACTTCAATTTCAGACTGTGTGGTTTGAGGATTAAGATGAGACAAAGTGGGGACAGACCACGACAATTCATGTCGTTCATATTGAACATTTATGTTCTTATCTCCCCCTAACGACGGGAAGACTGTCTCATCAAAGTGACAATCTGCAAATCTAGTGGTAAAGAGATCGCCTGTCAAGGGTTCCAAATAGCGGATAATAGTTGGAGAGTTATATCCAATATAAATGCCTAATCGTCTTTGAGGACCCATTTTGGTGTTCTGTGGCGGTGCAATTGGTACATAAACTGCACACCCAAATATACCTAAGTGTGAGACATCAGGCTCATACCCAGTCACCAACTGGATATGCAATTACCAACTGGTATGCAGAAAATGGTTGGCTAGCAATGGGTCTGAAACGAATAAGTAAAGTTGCGTATAATATTGCATAACCCCAAGCAGATATAGGCAGGTTGGTGGGCATAACCAATGCCCTAGCCACCATCTGTAGCCTTTTGATGGTGGCTTCTGGGAGACAATTTTGTGTATGCACATGGGGTACAAGATACTCTACATCGATTCCAATAGACATGCAATAATCATCAAATGCTTTTGATGTAAACTCTCCAGTGTTATCAAGCCTTATAGACTTGATAGGGTGATCAGGGTGGTGAACCCTTAAACGTATAATCTGTGCTAGGAGTTTTGGAAATGCAGCATTTCTTGTTGACAATAATGTGACATGTGACTAGCATATCGAAGCATCCACCAGAACCATAAAATACTTAAATGGTCCGCATTCTGGATGGATTGGTGCACATATATTTCCTTATATCCTTTGTAAGAATGGAATATTTTGTTTTGTATCTTTAGCATAGGAAGGTCTCGATCCTGTTTTTGCTAAAGAGCATGCTTTGCAAAACCAGTGATGTGCCTTTGAAATAGTCAATGAGGCATAATGGGAGGGAGGTAGTGCCTCTGGTACTTCAGAAGGCAATGGTTGCATTTGTGCAGTACTATGACCGACCCCTTGTAGTGTGGCGGATTTTTGTCCCATTTTACTTTTCACTCGAAAAAAGGGACGTCCATGTGAGTTCTTTAAAATACGGATCATCATGTCATGACCAGGATGCCCTAGGCGGTCATGCCAAAGCCTGTATGAGTTAGTGTCCCACATTTCATTGTTGGTAACTGTTGAAACCAAAAAAAAAAAAAAAGTGACGTTCAAGTTTTGGAGAGGTGGCTTTGCTGCATTATTTCTTATGATAATATTATGTTATCTTGGGGAATTCAAATGCAGTAGGTTGCATCAATTATGCATGAAATGATGACTTCAAGATTAGTTGCAAGACAGAGTAACAAAAGCAAACCAAAAGCAAGTGTAGACAAAAGAAGAGGCCAAGTACGTTCGAACCAAAAAAAGAGGAAGCTGATGAGATCAACCACAGTTAGAGTTGGAAGAGATAATGCAGTTTTTCAAATTTCAAAGTTGTTTGGCTCATGCATGCAAATTAACGTCCACAACAGTTAGTTGGACTTTTCAAATTATGATGAGATCAAAGCCAAGATAGCTATCATCAATTCAAATTCCAGCAGCTTTGTGGGGCTGGCCGAACACCTACAAACTCGGTCAAACTGGTTTTGAATATCAAATCATTTCAATTTCAAACTGGAGTCATCCTCAGCTCCACCTCATCCATTGCTTTCCTATAAAAGGAGCTACCACACCGATGAGAAAAGGAGGAGAAAGAGGCTAGAGAACAGAACAAAAAAAAGAAGAAGTGAAAGCTCTGCAACATTAAAAAGCAAAAGCCAGCAGCACGGAAGCACACAAGAGAGAGGAGAATGAAAAAAAAGAGTTCACACAAGACCGGAGTCCTACAACATTCCATCCTTAAAGCTTTCCAAGAGAAGCAACGGACGGAGGACCACATTTCAGTAGAAGAAGCTCCACAAGTCACAGGTATATAATGATTATCACCTGAAATTACTGAACTTTTCCTTTCATGGTGCAGACATTGTCAAGTGCTAAGATCCATGAAGCAAGGCCAAAAATCTCTCTGGAGTATCTATGTTGCTTCCGTCCTCATAATCTCCTGCTGGTCAACAATCAATTACCACATCAGCAATAATCGAATTGCCAAGCTGCTGCCCACAATAGTCGCTGTGCGTCCTGCGTATGATGGTGCTTTCCTGACTAATAAATGCAGCGTCTTTTGTACCTGTGTCACCATGGAGTTGTGGAGATCCCCGAACGGTCGCAATCTCGTATATGATACATGTGTATCCACGAGTGTATGATCAATCGGTGGAATGTCATGTCATCTGTCCTGAAAGTCAGCAACAGTCCCAACTGAAAGCCTCCTGCCTTTCCTTTCCACCGCAGCGCAGCAAATGGCCTTGCACCAGTTGCAAAATAAGCCACGCAAAGAACACAGCAGCTAGAACATTAACCACACAAAACATAAAATTGGTGTCTGGAGGAAAGAATTTACCATTGATGTTCTCTGGGAGTATTTCTAACAACCTGCAAGCAAGGAGGAAAGAAATCAGAAACCTGAGACCAAGGTGTGAAGCGGAAGCCTTTCACTTCTATGTGAGAAATCTGGACTCACTTTGTCCATCAAATCCCAACGGTGAAACCACGCTGTCAAAGTTCCTGCCTTCACCTGCATCTGCAATACATACAGAGACTTTGCCAAAATGAGAACGAGCTGAAGCCAATTGAGTACTCAATTCATGTTCGCAAGCTCTACGTACGTTTCAGAAAATAAGAACAATTAATCATTGTAAGGGTGAATGAATTCAATTGTTTCTGGAGAAGAAGACGTTGAAGGCACATAAAGAGAAGGACAAGTGCTTTGAAATTATGTGTCAAAGTGGTGGGTTACAACTTTGAAACGGTGGAGACAAAACACAGTGGAGGCCATATTAATTGTCTAAACAAAGCATTCAAACCTGACCATGTATGCTCAACTAGAAGACAAATGTGGCAAGGATTAACCAAATGATCCTTGGGTCAGTAGCATGATCAGTATAAAGACAAAGTGAAAATGATGGCAAGATTAATTAAATAATCTCTTGAGGCCATGATGTGATTTGTAAGAAGACAAAAAAAAAACAGTGGAAGACCAACTGACAGAGTGACAGCCACGAGGCTTGGCGGTGGGAAATTGATCAACATACTTGGTCAAAAAGTCTCATATGCATAATTGTCGAAACATGGTGCTACTGTAGTTTGAACAAAAAAACAAAAGCCTTCAAAATATACAAATCAAGTCTGTATACTGGGAATCACTCCACGGTCTGGCCTCTTTGGGTTTCAATTTTGTCGAAGACATGAAGTCAGTTCAAAATGGGTGTAGATATAAAATCAAATCTTATGGGTATCTGAATTAGCCTATCTTGAGAGATCAAATGTCAAGGCCCGCTATGAAGCTCGGCACATTCAGGTGCCTAATTTAAATCAGTGGACGCTCTACTAAAATCGGGTGTCCACCAAAATATGTTTTCTCGACGAGTTCAAAATTCACACTCATTGAATAAAAATTGGTACAAAACCAAAAATCCCAAATAGGATGAACTACAATGGTTTGATCCCTTCACAGGGTATGTAGGCAGTCTAGCGACCCACTAGATGCAACCGCAACTCCAAACAGAATCCCTGACTCCACCAGTCAAATTCAGCCAGTCCCAAATGAATCACTGACTCCAGTCAAATTCTCCCAGCACCAGAAAATCAAATCATTCCCAAATCACACAAAATTCAAAGGCTCTAAACCTTTCAAATCTCTCAAACACAAATCCAAAATAAATGGGTCATCTACTCATTTAAATCTCAAATGCCGGAACTACATGTGGTTTGATCCCGCAAAGGGTATGTAGGCAATCTAGAACCAAATCTATCTAGATGCAACCGCGTCCTAAACACAAAATCGAATCCCTGGTCCACTTAAACCAAATTTGTCCCCAAACACTACTCTAATTCCAAAATCAAAAGCCTCCAATGAGTCATCCACTCATTGGAACTCTTGAACTACGAGTGGCTTGATCCCTCTCCGACGGTACGTAGGCAACCCATTCAAACGTCCGGGTGCAGCCGCAAAAACAAACAAACACACATCCCATCAATTGGTTTCTTCATAAATGGAATCAAAGGGTGTTTCCCTGTAACAAGGGATTGTAATTAAGAGACACATTCTGTCTTGAATGGGTAGAAACCAAAATAATAAAAACTCTATTCACTAAATGATTACGAGTGAAATTATGTTGGGTGACATTTACGCTCACTGTGTGCAGATTTTCTCTCAACCGTAACTGCATAGGATTCAATGATCCGAATAGTAGTGAGGTACAATCCACTAGATTGACTCATTAATTTCTCTAAAATGTGTTTCCTTTCACATTCATTAGAGGTAATATAAAGGTATTCGATTTCATTCTCATAGTGGGTTTCTATATGATAACCATTGACACTAATATATTTGAAACTTAACAAGGTTCGATTAGCTCTTGGTGCATACGAATATCTTTGACTTTAAATGTTGTGCCGTTAGGCAGACAAATTTGGCAGTTCCTCGCCCTTTTATTACTTGTGATGATCCAATCATCGTAGTCACAGAGGAATTATAGGCTATTAATTCAATAAATAATTGCCTATTCCTTAATATGGTGTGGGTAGTCCCACTATCAATTAAGAACTCAAGTTCTTCTTGATTCATTCCTACAAGTAAATGAAAATTGGTCTACTTATTTCATTTCATAGTCCCTATATATATGGATATTACAACGAAAATATCAATTACAATAATGATATTATATGCTGATTGAGCTGTCATTGCAATTCCTTGATTTCTTCTTCGTCAATTACTTTGACGAAGACACATATGGCACATTTACTTACTTGGAATGGAAATAATCATAAATCGGAGACAACTGGAATGGGAGACGAAAGGAATTGATATTTATTCCGGATGAGTTGATTCATAAACCCATCTCCCCTCTTTGTAATCAAATTCCTGAGTATTCATGAATCAATTCGTTATAAGGAGGTGGGATCTATACCCATTCTAATTCCTTCATGTGTTAGTAAACGCAGGAATACTTTTACCCTGAATCATTCCAATTCCTTTATGTGTTAGTAAACGTAGGAATAAATTTACCCCGTAACCATTCCCTCCAATTCCAAGTAAGTAAACATAGGGCTGGGACTTTAGACCCGAAAAACCAAGGAATCAGTTCGAAGCGATCCGAATTGGTCAGTTCGGTTCGGTTTTCTATCATAAATTTAGCTATTTTGCTCTGGTTCGGTTCCCTATGCTAGCAGCTGGTTCGGTTATGATTCCCATAATTAATTTCTGTCTTTACCCGAACCAAGATGGTTTTACAATAATGTTGTATAATTTTGCTTTGTTTACTGTTAGCTTTCCTATATTATTATCTAAGATGTGCCCATGTGCCCATGTGCCCATCCATCCACATATACATTTTTTTTTTTGCAGCTCTCTGTACATGCCTATTTCTTCTTTAATTAAATTATAAAACTCATCCTCTGTCTCCATCTTTTTTGTTTCTCTCTGCACATGCCTATTTCTTCTTTGATTAAATTATAAAACTCATCCTCTCTCTCCATTTTTTTGTTTCTCTCTGCACAAGCCTATTTCTTCTTTGATTAAATTATAAAACTCATCCTCTCTCTCCATTTTTTTTGTTTCTCTCTGCACATGCCTATTTCTTCTTTGATTAAATTATAAAACTCATCCTCTCTCTCCATTTTTTTTTGGTTACAAACGGGGCCTAGCAGGCCCAAACAAAAAAACAAAAAGACTAAGAATTGGAGTAAGTACTCCTTCTAGCTCT
>JANPXK010000025.1:0-16236 GCA_024704745.1 Rosa lucieae
TTCTGTAGATCTTCTTTCTCCTTGTGCGTTATTCTGACCCGTTAAAATCTCTTAAATCTTTTATTGTGCCTTTCAGGTGTCAAACCTGGTGTTTGCAGCAGCAGAAAACACCTAGGTGGTACCTTCAAAAGTTCAGAAGTTACCCCAGAAATCGGCGTGCCATTATTCCATTTTTTATACTAAGCGAAGTGTAATAGCTTCTGTATAGGTGATTTGAGTGTAAAGCTTCATGGATGCTTGGACCATCATTCAGAGCAGCTTCGTTGTTGCTCACCAATAAGTTCATAGAAAGGTCTAATGTTTGCCTTCACAGAGAAATATTCTTAAATATGTAAATCAAGATGACACAGCCAATTCCAGTCAATGAATAAGCAGAGTTTTAGTGAGAAATGTTTTTTTAGTGTGTAAATGAATGAATGATAGGAATCCATAAATACAAATGCAAAGCGCTGTGATGTATTAATTCTACCATAAATTTGGGTGGCCTGGTATGTAAATATACTCCGTCCTATACACCAATCCTACCCTTGATTGCATTATAATAATATTGCGTGCGTTGCAATAATAGTGGTTAACTGCATTCATTTCTTGGAGCCAACGCTTGCCTTTAAAACTGCATTTCAGTTCTAATCTGTTCGGCTAAATGGAGATGGGGCTTGTTGGGTTGCTGAGAATAGCTTGGATTGCATCCACACTGCCTTTTCTCTTAGCTTCTGTACCCTGTTCAGGGCTGAACTGGCTTTATGAACGTCTTATGGTATTGGCAAGCGAGGGAAAATCATGCAATCTTCCTCGCAGGTAATTGATTCTGTAGAGGTTTATTTTGTTACTCATTTCATGTTGAGTTCGTAATATTTCATTAGTTTTTTGCATGCCTTATGCGTTTGAATACAGTCTCTGAGACTCTGTACTTATGGAATCTTCTGAAATTTGTTTTGTTTCTTAGCTCTTTCAAAATCTACTTTCAAACTTATCAAGCTGGTCGGTTTTCAATTGTAGAAATTCTCAGTTCCTCAGAAGTTCTTCATTCATTTCTACATAGCGGCTGTTGTGTGGACAGCTTTACTTCTTGTTACGACTTGGATGTATGCATGTAATGTGGTGCCATTCGAGAATCACTCTACTGGAGGTTCACATATCTTTAGTGTTTGGCGTTCAGTGTTTCTGCTTTTATTGATGGAAGTTCAGGTCCTGAGGCGCATCTTTGAGACACTATACGTATTCAACTATAGTTCCTCGGCTAGGATGCCACATTTTAGGATATCTGACTAGCTACATGTAGTTATTTTCATAGTGATCTTTCAAGATTAGCTTTTCGTTGAGCTCAAGACACCGGCTTTCCCCATACATGTATTTATCTGCATCATGCATCATAGCTGCTTTCGACGAGCTGTCAATATATGACATCTTTGATGATATTGTTGCTGAGGCAAACACTTGCATGAGATTGCATACTGTTTCAATTATTCTGTTTCATTGTAAACAAAAAATAAATATCTCAACTAATAAAGCAGCAGAAGCAGGCTCAATTCGCATTTGCTTTATTAACTGCAACTTCAGTTTTCCACTGATGGTTAATTATGTCAATTGCTGTGGTATTCTAAATATTATACATTTTCAATAATTACAAAAGTTTGTAGTTTCATATCTTTATGGAAAGTCTTAATTGTATTCTGGATGAGAAATGTCAAAATCGCATTGCAGTTATTTGTCATTTTTCACTTGTTCCTTGAAATAATTACACCCGTTCACTGATTTATGTCCTTTTTCTGAGGTTAGTTACTACACAGTTGCACCCTTATCACTTTGCTGCAACCATGCTCTTGAGGTCTATAAATTTTCTCTAAAAGGAGTGGCTGAGTTCCTTTTCAAAGGCAATACTAGTATGCTAGAATATGATCGGTTGGAATTCACAAGTCCTCTTTTGAAGCTTGGGTGGCTCCAATGGACTGGTGCAGCTATATTCTTTTGGGGTTGGATCCACCAGCGCAATTGTCATAAAATTCTTGTATGTCTTTTACAAATGCTTTAAGCCATATGAAAGAACAAAAAATTTAAATCTTCTTTGCATTTACTTCTGTACGTGTATTCTTTGGTGTCATTGCATTACTTATTGATGACAGAATTTGAAATTGTTACAGGGCTCATTACGGAAAAAAGAGAAACAAAATGATGCGTATATGATCCCTATGGTGATTGGTTTGGAATTGTTTCATCTCCACACTATCTTGCTGAGATAGTAAGTCTATTCCTTCCACTGCATGCTTAAGGATATCTACTGTCATCAATGACTTAAAGAAAATGTTTCGGTATGCTTGATCTATATTTCTGATTTGCTTTCTGGTGATGATAAAGGTTATATATGTTGGTTTTGTGGTCGCTAGTCACTATGCCAAAAAAGCTATCAGACAACAGAGTTCAGACGACAGAATGGTCAATTTCTGTCGTCTGAGTGTTTCAGACTAAACTCAGACGACACATAAATTAAATGTGTTGTCTGAATACAATGAGAAACCATGCTTGTTTCATTTTGAAGATATGGTCAGACTCAGACGACACTTAAATGTCGTCTGAAAAGATGAAAATTTTCTTAGCAGAAAGTTTAGATTTCCCTCCAACAAGATTAAGTCTTTTCCCTCCCAAATGCCCAAACCCTATCGTTGACTAGTTAATGGAAAACTATTCAGACAACAGAGCTAAGAAATTCTGTTGTTTGAATAAGGTGAGTTTGACTTTTTTTTGTTTTAAGTCTCTTTTGACATAGCACAAAACCTAGCTTCGTGTTTTTCATTCCCACAAACATTACCTCCGTCTAAAACTCTCTTAGCAACCAGAAACTCGAAGCTCACAGCATCTGGAGGGAGGAAAACTTAGCCATCTATACCTCTAAAAAATCGGCCATCTCTCAAATCTAAGAATCCTTACCCAAAACGCGAAGAGAGGTGAGAGAACCCTATTTTCTGGGTTGCAAGTCAAAACGCGAAACGCTCCGTCACTCTCTCCTCTGGGTTTTGTCGCTCCGTCGCTCTCTCTCTCTTTTCTACACTCTCCGTCAGCCAGTCGCTCTCTCACTATTCGACAGGCACTACACCAATTTCGGAATCAGACAACACATATCAGACGACAGCAAACATTTTAACTGTCGTCTGAAATAATCAGACGACAGCAAGAATTTTTCTGTCGTCTGAATTTTTGAATCAGACAACAGTTGTTACATTGCTGTTGTGCAATTGTAATTCAGACAATGGTTATTTTTTTTGATGTTGTCTGAATCAATCAATTCAGACAACAGTTATTACATTGGTATTGTCCAAGATTGATTAACACAATGGTTGAGAAAAGATGTTGTCTGATTGTTTTAATCACACAACAGTTATTATTCTCTGTTGTGCAATTAGTATTTACACAATGGTTGAAATAGATGTCGTCTGATTGTTAATTCAGACAATGGTTGAAATAGATGTCGTCTGATTGTTAATTCAGACAATGGTTGAAATAGATGTCGTCTGATTCTAATTCACACAACAGTTTTTAGTTGTCTGTTGTGCCATTCTCCATCAGACAATGTACTTGAATTGATGTTGTCTGAGTTTTAGGATTCAATATTATATATGCTGGCGCCCTTCTTAATTGACTTTAACACTTTGGCCAAATTTTCAATTTTTTCACTTCCCACCATTCGACCAAAACCCAAGCTCGCGCTTCCCTCTCTCAAAACACCCTTCATCTCCCCGAGCTCACTAGCCATCCATCTCTCCCACTCTCCCTGTCAACTTTCCTCTCTTCCACTCAACAAAACTACCTCTCTTCTCACAGCGCCCATCTCTCTCGCCCTTACCCGAAACCCTATCCCTCTCCTCCTCTCTCTCTCCATCTCTCCCCCTGTGTCCCAATAGAACTGGAACCACAAAACCCTAGAAAACGAATTCGCAGAGATTTCTTTGTGGCTCATCTCGGAGGTGTAGCCTGGCGTTGACTCGTTGGAGGAAGGCGAAGAAGATGGTGGCTACGGTGAACCCACTCCGGTGGTTGGAGATCGTGACGGAGGAGAGAGAGTCCTCCAGATCCACTTTCTCTCTCCTCCACGAATATGAGTTCTTGTTTCCTTTCTGTTCAGTACCCAACCTCCAGATCGTGACGGAGGCAAGGTTTGAATTGTTGAAATGGGTTTCTACCCATTTAAGTGGCTTTGTCCCTTGAATTTAAGTTTCTTCTCTTCCTCTTCAGCACCCTTCCCACTGCCTCATCTCCAATCCTCAGGTCCCTTCTCTCTCTCTCTTCATTTCTCATTTCCATTTTCTTCTTCTGTCTTATTAATTTTGATGTGTGTATGAATCAGTTGCAGGGCTTCAACTATGGAGGCTCACTAAGACCCAGATTCTCTTTCACCACTAAAGACACAGACAAAGGCATTCGCATTCAACCCATTAAAGCCAAAGCAGCAACCACCGAGGCCTCTCCGTTTCCTCTGCTTCAGTCTCCCCGAGCTAAAGACTCTCCCTCTGAGGTAAATACCCATTTCTGATTCTCCTTTTATGCTCTGTTTGGTTGCTTAGAGACTTGAAGCAATGTAATTTGGATTTCACAGCCCTTGGGAATTCATCAAAATTTGGTTTTTCGATTAAAGGTTTCAACTTTCTTGCCTCTAGAACTGAAATGAATCAGTATCTTCATAGTGTTTAATGCTAATTAGCCAAACAGTTGCTTAGTTGTTAATGTGAATTGTGTTCATTGGAAACAAGGACAACATGATGTTATGATTTTGGACTGAAAGGTGTTTACTTTTAATGAATTTTTTTTTTCTTTCATTGCTAAAATCTTATCCATGTTCTTAATGTCTATAGTTGCAGTTCTCATTTACACTGATTGTACTGATGGGACATCCCTTGGAAGCTCATTGTCACCTCCTTTCCCTGGTCCTTGCACACTCAGAACAGCATTGGCACCTAAAAAGTGTGATTTGTAAAACCCACCTAAAACGTGGTCTAAGTCCAATCGGCAGAATTCACAAATTAAAGGTGTGTTCCTTCTGGATGAAGGTAATATTGAGCTATGAATATTCAAAAACTTTATCTTCTCTGTCACTAGCAATTGATTTGGCTTTTCAATGTCGAAACCAATCATTCTCTGTTATGATCGATAAGAGGTGGATTAAAATTGTATCTAATGCCAATCGGTGAATAAAATCAGAATGCAGTTCCTCTATAGAAAAACCACATTGGGCTCCTATTTTTATTACGCAATCTAATTTCAAGTTACCAGCTCACCATTCAGTCCAAATTGTCATTGTGTTTCATAGTTACCATAAAATCTGTTATGAGCGCAGGTCCCAGATGTGGATTAGCTGTGTTAAACTCACAAAAATTTGCATCTTTATTGACTTTTTCTTCCATATGTAAAAATGAATATAGCATTATGTAACTAAAGATTAAAATCAAGATGTACATTGACATGGACATCATCAATCCTGGTACTTGTTAGGACATATCATTCTGATTGTTTACTGACCATTTCCTATAATGCTTAACAGTGTATATATGTTTGGTGTTGGTAAAATGTGTAAATCAATATGCAAAGTGGTCTTTTGGCATGTCAGTACTGTTTTCATAAAGCTCTTAATAAGTTTCGTCTTCTATGACATGTATACTGCAACTTGCTATGAAAATGGTTGACTGGAGTATTTTTTTTTTCTTGTGATTGATTAAATACTGCAACTTGCTAAATTCGTCCGAGGATTTCCATTTCTTGGTACTTATTCTGAACTTAAGGTTTAAGGTTATTTATTCTTTCTGGTATGTCATTGGGGGTCAAATAAACTTAAGCTTTAAAGACCGAGGATTGATTAAATATGCAAGGTGGTCTTTTGGCATGTCAGCCTTAAGAAGCTGAAGATAATTATAACCAAGAACATATGAATGCTCAATACTAAGAGAAAACCTAGAAATTCCAGAAAATAAAACAAAAGCCTACAGTTGTTCTTTCTTGTTTGATTCTTTAGTTCTCATATTTTGACACAGCAGCCAGTTGGTGTTTTATGGAACTGCTTTTTAATCTCAAAATTTGAAAATCAAGTTTTCTATATATATCAAGCAGCTTTGTTTTTCGATAAAAATCATGCAGCTTTGTTTAATGTCAAGACTCTTATAGTCTTATACTCTTGTGTACTCAATAATAAATAATTCTCCTTTAGTAGACTAGCAGTACACCTTCCATAATTGTCATGAATTCATGATATTTCATAGCTGTTTCCATAGCAGTATGAATCATGAATGATTATTGTTAGAACCTTGGTTATATGTGATTATTGCTACCTAGCTATCTTTTTCTCATCATTTTTATGACTGATTCTGTTTTTGAATATCTTGCTTGAATGTTAGGAACCTTTGCAATGTTACTCGTCATGGTCTGGAGACCTCACATCAGTTTCCTGACTCTACCAGCAATATTGAGGTATACAAATCACCATATCTATTATGACGATGGCCGTATTACTCTTATAACAATATGTTGCTCTCATCCCTTTCATAGTTTCTGGTTCATGATTTTGAAAACGTTTATAATGTGGCCAGAATATGAGCTAGTTTCCAAATCTAAAACATATCTATTTATTCAGATTTGAAAACCCCTTATTTGGTGAGTTTATTTGCGCCATTTGATTATGAAACTTGGAGTGTCATATGTTAGTTGAGCGACTTTCTTGGTTGTCACTTGAGGATTAGAGACCAGAAGTGACATCTGGTCTTATTTAGAGACTTGAAAACCCCTTATCCCCTAGTTTGATGTTCAATGGCATTTTTAGTTACAATTATTAATGCCAAGGATGGGAAAAGAATGTCCTTATACTCAATAATGCATTTGATACAAAGCAATTCTCCACCAAGCATGCTAGCCTGCATACAGAGCATGAGCTCTTAATCTGATGGAAATTAAGTCTCATATTATTGCTTTTTGTTTCCAGGTTATGTTCATCAGTACAACTCATTAATTAAGTCTCACATTTTTTCTTCTTGACTGCACATTACATGCTATAGTTTTTTCTCCACTGCACATTACATTAGTTTTTCCCATAAATTTTACTACTATTGCATATTCCACATTCTCTTAGAGAGTCTGTTGCTGTATTATATATGTTAACGATTTACATATTAAAAATGGGAATTTTGTAGGTGGTCAGTTCTAGGAAATGGCCTTTGATTTCTCGTTACCGAGCTGCAGTTCGTACTCAATCACCAAAAGTAGAAATGATTGCTAATCTGTTCAAGCCTGTGTCTGATAAAGAGGACCAAGGCATAATCAAGTTGGCTCTTATCTCCCCCTATACTCTGCCACTTTGATTTTTTTTGAATGTATAATTATACAAACCTTACTATTGTGGTATGAAATTGTTTACATAGATTCTGCTCTTCTGCTGGCATCCTCATTATCACCCTCATTATCACCACAAAGTGTTCTTCAAGACTTGGTTGGTTTCAACATTTCACTAAATGTTGTTAGAAAACTAGTTCTGTTCATGTAATGACTTTGTTGGATATATGGATGAATGTATCGGATTTTTACATGAATGAATGTGTTTTGGATGTGATGTCATTTTGAATGTATATCAGACCATTCAATCCAGCTAAAAACTATTGTGCAATAATTGATCATCACAAAATGCCCAACAAAAACTGTTGTATGAGCCATCTAACTATAATACTATAAGGACTAAAAGAACGAGAAAGTCATTGTCCAGCAAAACAACAAACAACAGTTTTTTGGAGAAATCTATAGTATCAGTAATGGATGGACAATGGGATTTGTAAGTACATATTGTCTGACTAAGCCTTCAGACAACAGCAAGCATATAAGCCCCTGTTGTCTGGCACAGCCTTCAGACAACAGCAAGAATATAAGCCCCTGTTGTCTGGCATAACATTCAGACAACAGTAAGTATATAAGCCGCTGTTGTTTTTCTTGGTGTTCAGACAACAGACAGCATAGTAGTCGCTGTTGTAGTAAACTTTATCAGACGACAGTTTTTTGGTATTGTCTGATCCATGTATCAGACGGCATTGAGATAGACAACAGCAAAGTATATAATCAGACGACAGTGAAAAACTGTCGTCTGATTGAAAAATTGGTGTAGTGAGGCTCTCTCTAGATCAGTCGATTGACTCGATTCTCAGTCTCTCTCCGGCCAGCTCTTTAGCTCTCCAGCTCGGAGGTAAACTCGATTCTCAGTCTTTCTGGGTTTTACTTTCAATCGAATTTATGGGTTTTAGTCTCACAATCTCACAATTTCTGGGTTCACACTTTTCAGGGCTTTCTAGGTTTGATTTTGGGCTGGATTTCTGGGTTTGATTTTGGGTTGGGTTTCTGGGTTCAAGGCTTCAAGGCTTCAAGCTCGGTGATTCTTCAACCTCGAAGCTTGGTGATTCTTCATTCTTCAAGCTTGATTTCTGGGTTCAAGTGGTGATTCTTCAAGCTCGATTTCTGGGTTTTGGATTTGGTGTTTCTGCAAGCTCGGTGAGTCTTGTTATTGTGGGTTGTCAACAATATCCAGCCTGTCGGGCATACTGATATTGGTCAGTCTAATTCCATTTTAAGAAGCGCAACTACCTTCCTTTACCTTTCTCTTTCAAAAAAGGTCATAGTATTACTTTATTTATCTTCTGATGTTGATAATTAGGAAAACTGCCATCTGAGATACACAAACTTTAGAAAGCAGCTGTATTTCTTGATAACAACACATTCTGCATTTTCTCACCAACATATTTACTACCCTCCAGTGTTTATCAATGGTCAGGAAAATGCAGAGGAGGAGGATATGGATAACAATGATGATCTTGCTGGAGATGCCATTGAAAGTGATGACAAGGAAGAACAGGTACCAGCAGAACGGCCTCCCAAAACATCAAAATTTATAGGTATTCTTTAAACTTTTATTAGTATGAAATTATAGTGATTGGTTTTGGCCAACCCTTTACCAAATCTAATTTTTGGATGACCAGCATAAGTGCCCCTGTGATGGTTGAGGTGGAGGGTGAGGCTAAGAAACAAAGACTAACTTCCAACTTTTATACCCCTGTGATGGTTAATAATGGAAGAAACAGAGACTAACTTCCAACTTTGATCCAATTTAAGTAAAGAGTTTAGATCCCACCATTCTGTGTTCATCAGGAGGAGTTTCCTCCCTGGAAACAATCCAACTTTCTTTGACTTGAAAATTTAAGTTCAATTCTAGCAGCTAGGTTATTCTTCCCTACTGTGTTCATATTGGTTGTTTATCACTCTCCCTTTTGAACATGAAATTGATGATATCTGAAGTTGGTTTAGATTACAAGTAAACCATATTGTTCAGAGTGAGATGAGTTTTGATAAAAGATGACATATAGACATTTGATTGCTCATAGTGACATCAACTTGGGTTCACTTTGTGATTCTATCTTGATATGATGTATACCAAGTTTCCTTTTGATTCAAGTCAACTTGAAAGTCAATGAATCCGTAATTGTTATATAATTAGTTAATGAATGCATTGCTGGATCAACAACTTTTTAAGCTTAGTAAATCTAAGTCTGACCAACTCTATCTCTTATCTGTTCATCTATATATCATAGTTGCATTTTTTCCCCAGCTTCATCATGTACTCATCAAGTGTGCTTAATATCTGGATGAAGATTCATAGTTGAAGGCTACAGACTTTGGCCTGTCAGATTTTGTGAAACCAGGTTGGTCAATTCTTCTTTTTATAATGCGCACAGCTACTTGATCTTTTAGTAGAGTTATTTGGTCAGTGTTTTCTTATGAGTGAATAATCTTTACAGATGAAAAGTTTATCAAAATTGCTGGTAGTACATACTGTGTAGCCCCCAAAGTGTTACATATGGCTTATGGTACAGAGGCTGATGTCTGGAGCGTAGGTGTGATTGCACACATTCTATTGTGTGGCAGCTGTCCATTTTGGCCTTGAACGAAGTTTGGCATTTTTCGGGCAGTTCTAAAAGTTGATCCAAGTTTCAATGAACCTTGGCCACATTCTCTACAGAGGCAAAAGTAATTTTGTCAAGCGCCTATTGAATCAAGACCCACGGAAAAGAATTACCACTGCACAAACATGAAGTGAGTGCCTTATCCACTCTCAAAATGCTTAGTCATGAACTCATGATTAACTTCTGAAACTGTCACTCACTGCTTTCTCTTGCAGGTCATCCCTGCCTTGAACATCATAACACTGTTAAACTTCCTCCGGACATAATAATATTCAAGCTCATGAAGGTTTATATGCGCTTATCACCTCTCTGCAAAACTGCTTTAAGGGTGGGTTTATGATGCCACTTTCAACTGAAAATATATATTAGTATTGCTATTGTATCTATTGATGGTTATTATCCCTTCATGTTTCTTATTGCAAACCCTTTTTTTGTATTAAATACCAATTTTTCACTATTCTCAAGTATTTGGTAGACTTTAAGACCAAAATAGAGCACAGGGAAAAAGCAATGTTGTTTCTCATTCATTTTCAGTTTTGTGCTGATGGTTAGGCGCTTAAATCCTAAACTAAAGGTTGTTAGCTGTTCTGTACTTGGTGAATAAACAATCTAATTTAACCATGATATGTTGCTTGCTTTGAAACTTGCTCAAACTTTCAATGATACTATTTCAGGGAGTTTTTTGCTCAGCTTTCCAGGTTGGTGTATCAACATGGTGTCTTAACATGACAGGGCCGATTTTTGTATCTGATAGGGGCAAAAAGTGTGACAATATTATTGAATATGTGCGCCATTTTAGCCTTGTTTCTCCCTTAAGTTTAGTGTTTTGAGTCATTGAGTCGTTTTTAGAGTCTTGTTGAGTGTTTGGAGTGAAATAAGCAGAAAAAGTAAAATTCATGAAAAATCCTAGCTGGATCAGGATTCCTCACTGTTGACTATTTTTGCGGTCTTTACATTTTATTTTCTCTAGAAAATTCTGATATTCTCCTGCTTGTTGTAGGAAACCTTGCCTGGTGGAACTCTTTGAAACAGCAATGATTGAGTCATAAAATAAAGCATTAAGATATTTGACCAAGCAATGAAGAAGGGGAATAAAGGAGAAAGACGTTTTCAGTTGAAGAATAAAGGAGAAAAGACGTTTTCAGTTGAGGAATAAAAGAAAAAGATGTTTCAGCTGGAAAAATAAATAAGAGAAAGACGTTTCAGCTTGGAAATTAAAGGAATTGCCCCATTATGAGAGGAGTTAAGGCCATAAAGGAGACGTTTCAGTTGGGAAAACCAACCAATGCTCCCCTATAAATAGGCAATGTCCAGAATAGAATTAGCATCACTTCCCAGCCAAGATCACTTCCCAGCCAAGATAATTCATTGCCTATCACTTCCTGGCCAAAAACCATTCCAAGACTGCCCAATTCACTCCTTAAACCTCCATCTCCTACAAGACCGTGACACCATCCATTCATCAATCTATAAAGCTCTAAGGCGCTGAGTCAAGGACGCTCCACCACCATAGCAGAGACAAGTTCATCACATTGCTGCTAAGCCGCTGAGGAAAGCTTCAAAGTGTAACTATGACTCTACTTATAATTTTTGTTACGGTTTTGTGTGTTTCAATTTGTGAGTTGTGTAATTGGAGACATCAAATTTTCAGAATATTTTTATTAATATTTTTGAGATTTTCAGTTTATTATTGAGTTAATTTCGAGAATTCTTTTATGATGCATGTTACAATCTTGTGCCCTTTTACGTGTTTAGGTAATTTTCAGAGTTAGGTTTATAAGTTTGCATGCTAGAATAACGGTGAGAGTTCTTGTGTGTTTGCTTAATTTGCCAAGAGTAATTGTTATTTGTTAAGGCGCTGAGTTAAACAAGTAGCAATTAGTTCTAAAAAGTGGTAAAAACTATGTTCAATGGTTAAACGATTCTGGAAATTACGTGTTAAATTCTATGTCTAATGGTTAATTTGCACGTGTGAGTTGATTCGAGGGTTAGATAATACTACTAGTTAAGAGAATTACGCTGAGTGTTTTCGAAAATTAGTAGTATTAGGCTTGGTAAGGACTTTTCCGATCCAAGCCTACATTAGAACGAATCAGATAAATGGATTGATCCGCTGAGGCTTTTCATTTGAGCTCTTATCTAGGCATTTAAGGTGGGCACATTTTTGTAGCATGTTGAAATGAATTTTCTGTTTTTACACTTAGTAATTTCTGAGTGGTATTGGTCAAGGTTAGGGAAGTCGATCATTGTATATAGGTTTATTTGTTTTGTTTTTATTTTAAGTAGATTAGGAACCAAAATTCAAAAACCCCCCATTTAATTCTTTTATTTGTTAATTGACCTTTTTGTGTAGGTGTACCCTACAATCCCCGGACTGAACGATCCCTGCTTATCCTATACTGACAACTACATTTTGCAGGGTTAAATTGTGTGGCTATTTCAGCCGCATCAATTTTTGGCGCCGTTGCCGTTGTTAAAATCCCTTGCACTTAAAGTGTCATCGATTTTGTTGTATATAGAATGCATGCTAA
The DNA here is from genome assembly GCA_024704745.1 of Rosa lucieae. Taxonomy (NCBI): domain Eukaryota; kingdom Viridiplantae; phylum Streptophyta; class Magnoliopsida; order Rosales; family Rosaceae; genus Rosa; species Rosa lucieae. The sequence goes on from JANPXK010000025.1 coordinate 12,503, forward strand.
TTTTTGTACTACACTTGTGGAATGGTGACAAATTACGATTTCGGTTAGGCCAAGCTTTAATTGTGATTTAGTTTAAGTTTTATGAGTGTAACAAAATTAAGCATGTCTTTTATCATTGTTGTACAATTTGTAGAAGTTGTTTTTAACCATAGTAAATTGAATGTGTTTCACTTAGATTAATATACTTAGGTTATGAATTTAGCTAAATACTTAATTGTTGTAAGTGTGTAAAATCGTATGAGTAGACAAGGGCCCTTTTGTTAATATTGGCCTAAACCCTTCATTAGTACCTTGCTCAGGTCTCTTGAGGTTGAGGGCGGCCTTTATTAGCACTTGGAGAACGGTCTAACACATAAGTTAATTTCCCAGCTGAGTAAGGGGCGCATACGGATGGTGTCTAAGGTTGAGACCCTGGGTGATGGGTTCAATTGGATCTCAGAGATACTATAGAATGAGCGTAAACCACTATGTGGGAGTAGCCGATAGGGGCCTAAACCTCAATGAGGGAGTAGCCTCCGTAGTATCACCAAAATGAGTCCTCCCTCTCACTTACCTCTTAATCTGGCCATTCGGCCTTCTGAAACAAAGGAAAGAGACTTATGTCTGGGCGACTATCCCTATATCGTATCTCACCAATAGTAGTGGTTTCTATTGGGCTCGACTTACAACTTGGAATCAATTGAGAGCTTAACTATGTTTATAATAAAAAAATAAAATTAAAAAAAAATGATGTGTGACCTGCTTAAGGTATATTGGATTAAACATGACTTTGTCGAGGGTAGCTGTTCTATAGTCCCATTGCACAAACGAGGTCCTCTGTTCCAGTACCTAAGTATGTAAATGTAAAAGTAACTTAGAAAGTAGGAAAGACATAATGTTTTTATTTCGAACCTTGTATATGTTACTAACACTTGATTTGGTCTTAAAGGTCCATGAATGTCCACTGTCTCTGATAAGACTAAGGAGCTCTTTGAAAAATTGGAACGTGCTAGGCAAAGGGCAGAACTCACTTTTTCAGACCGCCCTCCTCTAGAAAGGAGGGATTCTCAGGACTCTAGCTATTCAGGTTATAACTCCTCAACTAGATCAACCGAGGAGATCAACAAACCTGACCATTCTGAAGAAGGAGAAGAACAAGTCTTTGAAGAGGAGGTCACTGAAGAGGACGTTGCAGATACAGAAGAGGAAGAGCACACCCGTGTTGAGCAAGTACAGGCACCAATGGCTGAGACTATTAGGCAACTGTCTAATCCTACAGGTGGGGGTGCTGCGCCCTTATGCATTGCCTATCCAGAACCAGGAGAGGGGCTTAATGATGATTTTGAGTTAAAGAGTGGGTTTCTGCATCACCTACCCAAGTTTCATGGGATGAGTAGTGAAGACACCAACAAGCATCTCAAGGAGTTCGAGTTTGTCTGTGGGAGTATGTGCCCTAAAGGAGCTGATATCAATATCTTGAAGATGAAGGCATTCCCCTTTACTTTGGAGGACAAGGCCAAGACTTGGCTATTTGAGCTGCCTGCTGGGACTATCAACACTTGGGATAGGATGAAGGGCGAGTTCCTTACGAAGTACTTTCCTGCCTCAAAGGTCACTGTTTTGAGGAAGCAGATTAGTGGAATCACGCAAGGACATGAGGAGAATTTCTGCAATTATTGGGATAGATTTAAGAGCCTTGTAGCATCATGCCCTAACCATGGGATGAGTGAGGGGTCCCTCCTTACCTATTTTTATGAAGGCTCACCGCTAATGAGCGTGGTCTGTTATGCTGCTGCTGGAGGATCCTTTATGGATAAGACACCTGCTGATGCCAAGGTGCTACTTACTAATCGTGCACTAAACTATCAACATCAACAATATGAGGGGGTGCTTTCCTCTCAACGGAGGGTACATGAGGTGTCCACTAACTCTGCTCTAGAAGACAAGGTCAACAAGATGTCTACTTTGTTGTCTCAAGTCTTAAACGTTAATGGAGGAGGAGCAATGGCTCAAGTGTGTGGGATGTGCTCGACTCAAGGGCACCCCACAGATAAATGTCCCCAACTTGCCTCTCCAGAAGAATGGGAATCTGTTAACGCCCTAGGGTATCAAGGAAGTCAAGGAGGCCCGAGGTACAACCCTTACTCAAATACTTACAATCCGGGGCTCAGAGACCACCCCAACTTTCGTTGGGCCAACAATGATAACACCTTGAGACCACCTCAAGGCCCAGGTCAGAATTCTCAGCGCGCACCAGGTTTGTTTTTGAGGCCTCAGGTACCTCAAAATTTTGGTATTCCCAATTCTGTCCCTCCACCTCCTGTCTCTAATACTTTGAGTGCCCCTAATTATGATGAACTATTGAAGTCCCTTGCTGTGGGGCAACAACAACTTAACACGGCTACTCAAGCTTTGGTTGTAGGACAGGCAACCCATTCAAAGGATATTGCGGAGCTTAAGAATCAAATGGGCCAAGTGGTGGATTTCATGGGTCGGATTGCTGAAACAGGGAAGCTACCAAGTAACACGGTGCCTAACCCAAGGAATGAGCATGGTGACACAAGGAATAGTGTTAGGACACATAATATCTAATAGGGGCATTGAGGTAGATAAGGCTAAGGTTGATCTTGTACGTCACTTACCCTCCCCCACAACTGTGAGGGAGGTACGCTCTTTTCTTGGCCATGCAGGATTTTACAGGCGGTTCATCAAAGACTTCTCCAAGGTGGCAAGACCTATGTGTGCCCTATTGCAAAAGGACATGCCCTTTGTGTTCAATGAGGATTGCAAGAAGGCGTTTGAAAAGCTCAAGGAGTTGTTGACCACGGCCCCCATCATATGCCCTCCAGATTGGAGTCTACCCTTCGAGCTTATGTGTGATGCATCGGACTATGCTGTTGGAGCTGTGTTGGGCCAGAGGAAGGATAAGAAGCCCTATGCTATTTACTATGCTTCTCGGACCCTCAACGATGCCCAGCTCAACTACCCCACCACTGAAAAAGAACTCTTAGCTGTAGTCTTTGCTTTAGATAAGTTTCGTTCTTATTTATTGCACTCTAAAGTAATTGTTTACTCTGACCATGCAGCCTTGAGATATCTGATGATCAAGAAGGAGGCCAAGCCCAGATTGATTCGATGGATCTTGTTGCTTCAGGAGTTTGACCTAGAGATCAAGGACAAGAAGGGCAGTGAGAATGTTGTGGCGGACCATTTGAGCAGGATAGTACATGAGGAGGACGTCCAGCCCCTACAGGAAACTTTCCCAGATGAGCAGCTCTTTGGGATAGAGGTTAGTGTGCCCTGGTATGCGGATATAGTTAACTATTTAGTCACTAGGACATTTCCTGACACACTTTCCAAAGCTAGTAAGGATAAATTGAAGAAAATGGCTAGGCACTTTATTTGGGATGAGCCCTATTTATGGAAACATTGTAGTGACCAATCATTAGGAGATGTGTCCCAAGTCTGAGCATAGGTCAATTCTGTCATTTTGCCATAGTGAGGCTTGTGGAGGCCACTTTGGGCCTCGTAGAACAGCCTTGAAGGTCTTAGATTGTGGGTTTTATTGGCCCACTATCTTCAAGGATGCAAACTTGTTTTGTATTTCTTGTGATAGGTGCCAACGGACTGGTAATCTTGGCCCAAAAGATCAAATGCCCATGACCCAATAATAAATGTAGAAATTTTTGATGTTTGGGGCATTGACTTTATGGGCCCATTTCCCTCGTCTAATGGTTGTTTATATATACTATTGG
>JANPXK010000026.1:0-78896 GCA_024704745.1 Rosa lucieae
ATTTAAGTTTAGTTTTTGATTTGTATAACCAATTCAGACAACACATAAATTAATTTCGGTTATACACTGAAACTTCAGCTTAGAGATCCAACAAGCAAATCTCCCGCCTAGTGAAAATTACAAACTCATTTCTCCCGCCTAGGATTACAATCGCACATTCACACAATAAAAATAGGTCATTCCGTTGTAGGAGCTTACAATTGTGTACCAGCATTTCACCCAAAAATTAGTCTTTTTGGGGCTAATCACTCTCATTTTGGGGTACACCTGATTTTCTTCAAAACTTGCACAACGGAAATAAAAAAAAGTGTTGTATGTTATTTTGCAACTTACTCTCATACAACATATACAACTATACTGTTGTGCAAGGTGAATCAAAATTTCGACCCAAATTTGAGCAAGGTGAAGGGGAATTTTTTTTTCATTTAGACAACAGTCAAATCCTTATAACTGTTGTACAATAATCTTGGATCCAAAAAAAAATTGATATACAACCTCCTTATACAACTAAATCTCATTAAACCTGTTGTGTGAAGCAATTTCAGTGATCACACGACGGAATTTTTTTTTCGTTGTCTAAAAAGTGTAGTGTGATAAGGATTTTGGCATAGTGATTTGAGAGAGATTGAAGAGAGAATTGTGTTTCATTATTGAGAATAGGAGCCCTATTCCGAGTACAAAAGTACATGTTCTAATGTTACAAGGAAAACTAATCACAGTAGGACTAGGAATTCTAGAACCTTCTCTCCTATTACAACCATGAAACTAATCATAGTTTGATTAGGCACACAAAGTCGATTTTCCTTCAACAGAATATGCTTTTTTTCCTTGGCCAATCAGTACGAAAATATATGATTAAAGAAGAGCATCTTAATTTTGTGCCTTACTCCCAAAATATACAAATAGATCTTAATTAATGCACTGGAAGTATAGTTTCTTGTTGTCCATGGGTAGTTCGGGATGATAACACTTGAGAAACCATGTGCATTGTTGGCCTTGATTGTGGATGGGCATGCTTGCATGCAATTGCTATTCTTGCAATAGTTACCAATTCATCCAGAACATGAGGTGTGGGAACGGGGAGTCGTTGGTCCAGCACATCGTTCAGCAATACTTCTCCGTTGGCAGATGGAGACGAAAAGGAGAAGATTAAATCACCAGGCTGCTTTCCCATTATCACTTCACTAGGCCAATAACCTCAATATACAACACTTTTTACACAACGAAAAAAAAATTTCCGTTGTGTGTTGATGGAAATTGCTTCTTACAACACATTTAAGAAACTTTCGTTGTACAAAGATGCTACAGTTCAAAATTTTTCAGATAGAGCAATATTGCACAACAGTTATAAAGAATGTTATGTTGTCTGAATGAAAAAAAAATAGCGGGACATTTTCCCCCTACCTTTACTCATATTTGGCTCCAATTTCTGACTCAAATGCACTACCAAAGTACTACTTTGCACAACAGAATAATTATATGTGTTGTAGGATCGAAACTTGGAAATTGTCACACAACATGTATATTCATTGTGTTGTCCAATTGAGGGAGATAACATTGAAAAGATTAATGTGCCCCAAAATGAGTTTCATTCCCCCCAAAATGACCAAATTTTGGCAAATGATTTGCAAGCTCCTACAACGGAGTGACATTTTTTCTGTTGTGTGAATGGGAAAGCCATCCGAGCGCCAAAAATGAGCTTGTGCTTACACATAGTAGGCGGGAGTTTTCATTTTGTGTCCCTCAGCTGAAAGTTTAAAGAGAAGACAATCACACAACACACCATCATTTTTGTTGTCTGATTTTATGATAAAAAATAGAAGACAAACCATATCTCGCATCAGGGCAAACTCAATACACCTTGCCATTTTGTAAGACCATGTCTCTCCCAGTCTTCTCTCCCCGAAACACAAGTCACTGATTACCTCTTCGTCCACAGCCAATCTTCGCGTCTGACTCAAAAGCTAATTCAGCATCCAACCGAAGCACCCAGCTCCTAGCCTGAGCGTCCAGTGGATTTCACCTTCTCTCCACTGAAACCTGCATCCCTCAGATCCCTAATCATCAAACTCTCAACTCCCGCCCCCTACAATTTCTTCAATCATCAAAACCCTAACTCGCTCTCTCTAACTCATTCACGACCCCCTCGTACTCCACCATACTCTGAAGCTCGTCTCTGACTTGGCATCGGGACAGCCCACCTCTCCGGCCTCGTCTTCGCCTCTGTTCGCTCCGACTCAGTGAGTGAGCTTCTCAGAGATCGATTCAAACTCTCCACTATCTCTATCGCTGAAGCCGAAGGTATTACCGCAAATTTACTAATTAATTGACTTCGATTTCGTTTATGGTTTTCTCAGTTTTCAATTCTCGTTCTCCTAGCAGTGAAGAGAAGCATCTTCTTGGGCTATGAAGCCTCGAGTTGGGGAACGATTCTGAGTCGGCCTGAAGAACAGTAGTATCTCCAAGCTGTGGCATGAGGACTTTGAGCTGGGGCCGATTACGGCAGTCAGGGCTTTGAGCCCAGAAGGGTCGTTACAAGAGCTCGATGATTCACCGGTTTCAGTGGAGCTGGCGCCCTTCTGCAGCGAAGCCCAGTTTGATCGGCTCGTCGCTGAGGCTCAACAGCTCTAGCAGTTGTTCGTCATCATTTGGTGCGAGGTGAATCAAAATATACAACATATACAACTTACTCTCATACAACATATACAACTATACTGTTGTGCAAGGTGAATCAAAATTTCGACCCAAATTTGAGCAAGGTGAAGGGGAATTTTTTTTTCATTTAGACAACAGTCAAATCCTTATAACTGTTGTACAATAATCTTGGATCCAAAAAAAAATTGATATACAACCTCCTTATACAACTAAATCTCATTAAACCTGTTGTGTGAAGCAATTTCAGTGATCACACGACGGAATTTTTTTTTTCGTTGTCTAAAAAGTGTAGTGTGATAAGGATTTTGGCATAGTGATTTGAGAGAGATTGAAGAGAGAATTGTGTTTCATTATTGAGAATAGGAGCCCTATTCCGAGTACAAAAGTACATGTTCTAATGTTACAAGGAAAACTAATCACAGTAGGACTAGGAATTCTAGAACCTTCTCTCCTATTACAACCATGAAACTAATCATAGTTTGATTAGGCACACAAAGTCGATTTTCCTTCAACAGAATATGCTTTTTTTCCTTGGCCAATCAGTACGAAAATATATGATTAAAGAAGAGCATCTTAATTTTGTGCCTTACTCCCAAAATATACAAATAGATCTTAATTAATGCACTGGAAGTATAGTTTCTTGTTGTCCATGGGTAGTTCGGGATGATAACACTTGAGAAACCATGTGCATTGTTGGCCTTGATTGTGGATGGGCATGCTTGCATGCAATTGCTATTCTTGCAATAGTTACCAATTCATCCAGAACATGAGGTGTGGGAACGGGGAGTCGTTGGTCCAGCACATCGTTCAGCAATACTTCTCCGTTGGCAGATGGAGACGAAAAGGAGAAGATTAAATCACCAGGCTGCTTTCCCATTATCACTTCCAGCGCCAGCACTCCAAAGCTATACACATCACATTTTTCAGTTACCTTCATTGTGTAAGCGAGCTCTGCCAAGGAATTAAGAAACAAAAGGTCATTATATCGGACTATATAGAAAACTTAGATAACGACTTTTCACTAATTTACCTGGTGCAACATATCCATATGTGCCTGCACGAGCAGTCCAATTAGATGAGTCTGGATTTAAGAGCTTAGCAGTGCCGAAGTCTGAAACACAAGGCTCATATTCGTAGTTCAGCAAAATGTTATTGCTTGATATGTCTCGATGCACAATAGGTGGAGAGCAATCATGATGCATATAAGACAAGGCATGAGCCACACCTCTTACAATTCTCACCCTTGTACTCCAATCCAGTTTTATGGCTTCATGTTCTTTGTTCAGCATTGAAGCCAAACTACCTTTTTCCATATACTCATAGACCAAAAATGAGTGATGAGCATGTGAACAGAAACCCATAAGTTTCACAATGTTTCGGTGCCGAATCTCTAATAGTGTCCTTATTTCATTGAGGAACTCCTTCCGAGACGCCTCTTCACCCTCAATTAGTGGATGGACTTTCTTCACTGCAACTATGTTGCCTGATGGTAGCTTTGCCTTGTAGACACTTCCGAATCCTCCCTTTCCGATGCAATATATGGCATCAAAACCATTGGTTGCCTTGATGATTTCTTCATGTTTTCTTCTTCCATCAAAATCGGATGTTGAAAAAATGTATTCATGTTGCACGCTGCTATCATCTGTTTCCTGCCCTTGTTTTTTCCTTCTTTTTATAATCAAGACAACTCCGGCGAAAGCGAGTGAAAGTGCTCCCACAACAAGGAAAATGGTTAAAAACATTAGTGTTCGATTCCTCTTTGAGATATGCTTCTTTTTCTTGCATGGTTGAAGTGCTGAAACATTTCCACATAATCCTTTGTTCTCTTCCAATGAAGCATCTTTAAATGCTTTGTTGTTGGGGATGGCACCCTGTAACTGATTGAAGGATAGGTCGATGTAAATCAAACTAAGCATTTGCTCAAATGTTGTTGGAATGAGACCAGAAAGATTATTGTGGGAAAGATTCAGATTCTCCAAGCTTTGCATTTTGCTCATTTCTGATGGTATCTCACCCTTAAGTGAATTATCACTTAAATCTAGTTGGGATAGCTGAACTAAATTCTCCAACTGAAATGGGATTTCTTCGCTGAACTTGTTGTGGCCCAGGTTCAAGTAGATTAACTTAAATAGGTCACCTAAAATGCTTGGAATGGACTCATTGAGTTGGTTGCTTGACAGATCAAGATATAAAAGATCAGTCAATGATCCAAATTCTGATGGTATACGACCCCACCGTTGATTTTCATTCAACGTGAGATTCAGCAAAAAAGTCAATCTCCCAATCTCTTTAGGAATCACCCCAACTAAACGATTTGATGAAAGATCGAGCACATGAATTTGGGTTGCATTGCTAATTTCAGGTGGGATGCTGCCACTAAGGTTGTTCCCCGCAATTCGGAGGGTTGCTAATTGGGGACATTGTCCCCAGACAGGTGAGATCTCACCATATAAGTTGTTGTGGCTTAGGTCTATATATCGAAGATTTGGATAAGCATCAAAATCTTCAGATATATTGCTTATCAAATGGTTGCCATCAAGACGGACTCGGACTAAGCTCTTGCAAGTTTTCAAGCTTTTGGGAAGTGGACCTGTCAAATAGTTGGCAGATACTGTAAAGTTTTCCAGTGATCCACCTCGGCAAATATTTTGGGGCAAATAACCAGAAAATTGGTTTTTATCCAATACCACTATGGTCAACTTCATGAGATTCCCTATTTCTTGGGGGATGGAGCCAGAGAGTTGGTTATCACTAAGAAATAAGAATTCTAAGTTTGTCAAGTCACCAAATGAAGTAGGAATGGAACCACTGAGTTGATTAAAGCTCAACTCTAGATCGACCATAGATTTCAAGTTCCCTATCTCTTTTGGAATGGTGCCAGAAAGTTTGTTGTCATACAGATAGAGCGAGGTAAGGTTTCTCAGATCACCTAAAGGCGTCGGGATTGAACCAGAAAGATTATTGTTGTTCAAGAACAAAGAAGTTAACTTTTTTAGGCTTCCAAAACTTGGAGGGATAGGACCTGTCAAATGGTTTTCACCCATTCTGAGTCTAACCAAATTTGTAAGGTTTCCTAATTCTGGAGGAATGGAACCAGAAAATTGATTGTCAAAGAGAGCCAAATAAGCCAGGTTGGTTAAATTAACCAGAAAAGCTGGAATCGAACCGGAAAGGTAATTTTCATGGAGATACAAAGTAGTGAGGTTGCTCAAACTACCCAAAGAAGCAGGAATTGGACCTTCTAGATTGTTTGCGTACAGAGCAAGCTCATAAGGAGGATTGAGTTGACCTAGTTCTTGGGGGATTGAGCCATTTAATTGATTTTCATTTAGATGAAGGACCTCAAGATTTGTTAGGAGGCCAATTTCTGGTGGGATTTTCCCAGTCAACTGATTATAAGAAAGATCAAGATAGATGAGTTTGGAGAGGGAACTAATCTGAGGTGGGATGGTATCAAAGAGTTTATTCCAGCTAAGGTCAACATATTCAAGATTAGGTAAGGAGAGGAATGGAAATTCATGCAACGTACCTTGAATATTAGAATTGGTGAGGTTCATCTTGTTGACATTTCCCGCGTTGTTGCATGAAATACCAGTCCAAACACTACATGGGTTTGAATTGGTGGAAGAATTTGTGGCATTACTGGGAAAGTAAGTCCATGAGGTAAGATTATAATTCTGAGTCTGGTTCTCAAAACTAGCTTTCCATTTTATAAGAGCCTCTGCTTCAGTTGAACCAGCAGAAGCAAAATTACCAATGACTGGTGATAAAACAAGGTGGACATACAAGATAAGGGAGGCCAGAGAGTAAACTTTATTAGGAGAAGATAATGATCTCATGGTTTTTTTATGTGTTACCAGTACGAATTATTATAATACTTCCTATCTCTATTTATAATGCTCTCCATGGCCGCAATAGATGCATGAAACGAAAAGCCTGTTTCGCTTTCTTAATTATGATGGTTCTTTGGGGAGACTTTGAAATTAAAACTTGACAAGACCCATGCATAACAACCAACCATTGCATTGCGTACAGCAAAAAATACCATTCATCATTTATTGACATCTCCAAATTCCAAAATGCCGGCCGTACATATCGGTCTTTGGCGACCCAGAGCTTGCCAATTTGACCGGTAATTGTTCAGTAACGCAATTCACGGGTAGATAAGTTTTCATTTATAGCTTCCGGGTCGGATATTGTTCAGTTGACTGACTTGACTCTATCTCCAAGACGAGCACCGGCTTTCTCATCACAATTTTTGCACACACTTCATTCAAAATTTTTCTACTAAATACGAAGTTAATCGGTTTTTATGAATGTTCGATTATGTACCCAAATGATCATTTTTTCTTTTATATATATATATATATATATATATATATATGTTTGAGCCCAAAAGTAATTTTGGCAAGATCTTTTAGTGGATTTAGCACAGCGGGCCGATACCTGCGGCCCAAAAATAAGCCTACTGGGGTTTGGGTTACAGCTTCGCCCATTCCGTGATCCATAAGGAAAACGAAACCTTATTGGAATCAAGTAGCAGAGATTGAATAGGAAACTTCAATCAATAATCCTTCTATAGCAAGGAACAGTCGAAACCCTAGGTGTATAAATATCAGGCTTAAAGGACAAACGAAGGACCTCTCCCAATAAATCAATCAATCCCAGCGATTACAAAGCCTCCCCGGAGCAAACCTTCAACCTCGTTGAAACCCGGTGACCGCGCGCCAGTCCTATTCTCTCCAAGAGCCGACTATCAGCATCACCAGATCAATCCGGCGACCGTACTTCCAGTCCTAGTCTCTCCAAGAGCCGACTGTCAGTACTACTACCACCGATACTACCAGCGAAGCAAGGGTAACGCCCTCGCAACCCAGCGAAGCTAAAGTCACGCTTTAGCAAAACCCTTGCTTTCTCCAAACTTTCCAGTGATTGCTCTGCTCAGCCTACAACGATGAGTATCGATTCGGTGACGCGAAGAGATCACATCCAAAGTCCTTATCTGTAAGGCAAGAAGTCCTTTCTTGGAAGGCTGGAGAAGAACCTTGTGGCGAGGTTGGTGCTCTCTTCGTCCACAACGCTTGAAGAAGAAGTCAGGTCAAGGGACTCCCCCGACGATTGCACCCCACGGTGCTGACATGCCTGCGCACACGCTCAAAAGAGACAGTTGCACGCCAACTGGTTTTGGAGCCAAACATTTTGGCACTCCCAGTGGGACGGCAATAGTGTCTCTTCGTGAACGTAGCGATTGGGAAGTCAAGAAATAACCTTTACCAAAAGGTTTACGCTAACTGCTCAAAGCATAAGACCTCCAGTTACATACCGCATTCTCGCGCGGACTGTCGTGGTCTTTCTGAAGAACAAGTGATTCAAAAATTTTCTCGCCAAACACCCGATATGTCAACTGAACGGGAAGAGAATCACCCGACCGCTACTGAGGGTCAGAGTGTCACTACTAATCAGGCCAGTGAGTCTGTTATCACTACCGCTGTATCCAATACAGTGGGAAGTGGGGAAAGAGAGGCTTTCGTTGCGAAGCCTATTCCAGAGGGAACGACCTCCGAGGTAAGGTTCGCAATCATCGTGGAGAATATTGAAAATCATCTCAAGAAGATAGCCGCTGATTTCGAAAGGGAAACCGCGAAAACAGACCAGCTCATACGCGAACTAGACTAGCGTATTACCCGACATGCAGAGGATACTAAGAAACAAATCGCACAATTAGAGAATGCAGTAAGGGCTCATGCCGCATGTATATCTAGTGAGCAGAATCAGTGCCAGAAAGAAATCATGGAGGCAATCACAAACCAAACCAAGCAGACTGCGTCAGATATGGCAGGTCTTTGCAAGGATGGCTCTAACCTCGCAACCGAGGTGGCCATGCAGAGAGCCGAATTGAACCAGGCAAGAGAAGTGTTGAACAAAGCTTTAGGGGATCCTAACGCTATCCTTGGCTCCCTTGGCTAGCCGTCTGGTTCTGGCACGTACGTGCCGCCGAATCAGCGAGAGAAAGTTAGCAGCAATACCACTACACCTGCCGCAACCGTTGCTGCTACACCACTGAAAAATAAAGAGCAAGCTCTAGTTATCGGTGGTAGCAAAGAAATTGCCACCTCATCATGAGGACAGACCACCAGACAGAAGCATCAGGCATCAAAAGTTGGTGGAGCTTCGTCCGACTCTGCTATATTCGTTCAATACGACAGCGATGGGGCAGAAAACATATACCAAGAACTGCAAGGAAGCTATTATGGGATTGACCAAGCTGGTAACCCGATTAAGATAACAGCATCGGCAAAAGAGACGCCTATGCCAGCAGTGACTCTTCAGCAACCAGCTATAACCCGCGTTGTACATGTAGGAGAAGGGACAGCGACTGTAAACCAAGCAATACCCATCCAGGCTGCTCGACATACTGTGGCGACGCCCCCTCCTCCTCCTCCGGGCCCAGAATATGTAAGAAGTGAAGAGGTAGAGGAGATGATCAGGCTGGCTAATCCTAGGGCCCAAATGGATGGGTTTAATGAGGGACCTTTCCCTCCGCATATAATGCTGCGCCCTTTCCCAGGGGTTATAAAAATATCATATTTTCTACTTTTTCAGGGGAAGACACCGAGGATGTGGCAACCCATTTGGCCAGGTTTAGGGTGCAATGCGGCCAGTACCAGAATAACGATATCCTCAAATGCAGGATCTTTGGCACTTCTCTCTCGGGAGCTGCCTTTAGATGGTTTTCCAAGCTTTGACCAAGAACAGTGGCGGACTGGCCCGCAATGGAAATGCTTTTCAGAGAAACCTTCGGAGCCATTGAGCCTGAGGTTAATTTGGCTTCTCTCACTCAGATGGCCCAGCAGCCTACAGAGTCCGCTGTGGCCTATCTTCAGCGCTTCCAGATTCAGAAAGCCAAGATGAACGTCATCCTGCCCGAGAAAAAGTTAGTCAAGCTGGCGGTCAAGGGTTTGGAACCTCGTCAGTGAAAGAAGCAACATGGCAGCATGATCCAGTCAATGGGAGAACTCATCACAGAGGTGGGCAGCTTTGAACATATCCTCAGAGAAACTGACGCAAGGAATAATGCATCTAAAGGGACATATGTACTAGGAAAACATCGCACCGTGGTGGCCCTGAGCTACCAGCCGGCTACTTATGACCGTTACTACCATCATCACAGTGAAGAAGTGGTTCAGGATGACGATGAGGAAGAGGAGAATGATATCGCTCCTTATGAACTAACCGGGAGGAAGAATCCAGCCTTAAGCAACTGAAAATTTCCAAGGAACCTGTCAAGCTCAAATCGAAAGCCTTCACCAAACCTGAATTCGCGACATATACATATGATGCCAATAAGGCACATGAGATTCTGGATGAGATGATCGCCGCGAAGATGGTGAAGACAGACTTTGGACCTTTTCCTCGACCAGACCAGCTGAAAGGGAAGAAGTACTGCAAATTCCACAACTTGTGGAATCACAATACCGCGGACTGTGTGAAACTCAAAGACCATATTCAGGTATGGCTTAATAATGGCAGTTTGCAGGTGGAAGCTCCAGTAACGGCGGCAGCGCTTGTAGACCTGAAACCTTTTCCTGACACTGGGATCAATATGGTCGATGTGAACTGGGCCGAACAGAACCAGAGGAAACCAACCTCGGATTTGAGTACAAAGGGGCGAGAAGGAAAGTCTGCAGAGGATAAGACCCCTACAAAGAAGAAAGCTAAACCAGATTGGTCAAGCCTCACATGTGGTCCTATGCTCGCGATGCAAAGAAGACTGTGGCATCCAGGCGTCACATGAAGAGGTCGATCAGACATTTAGTTTTAGCTCTCTCCCGCCCATCAGGTGGCCTCGTCATCACGAAATTATCAACCTTCTAGCCTAAGAGAAAAAGAGAAAATGGAGTCACCACCATCCCCAAAGGACTCCAATTTGTTCAAGAAGTTGAGAGCGGCTGCGGTTGATCAGAAACAAGAAGAGAAGGCTACGAACAAGCGCAAAGACGTGCTGACCAAGCCCTACATCCCGCCTGCACCAGTCGCCACCATCAAGGAAGGAAAGTGGTACACCAGGGAAAAGGGGAAGGTAGTGGAAATAAGCACTTCCAAGAAGAGGAAACTGCAGCGTAGGTTTGGGGAAGCCAAGCACGCCCTAGATGCTCTGGACCATGGCCTGATCAAGCCTTTGCAATTGGTCAAGTCACCTGAGCAGTATCAGAAGGAGATGGAGGCACTAGCTGCTAAACCATTAATGCCTCCCCGCAGCCTTTAAAAACAAGCAAGTTCAGTAACAGGGGCATCTAAGCCCAGTGTTTTTTGCAGGATCACTGAAGAGAGAACACCTCCGCTAGCTCGAAAGGAGAGTTTGCTGACTCGGCGACCACATGTCAGGGGCAGGTTGTTTCGCGAAGAACCAGAAGCTACATCCTCAATTTTTGAGAGACTGGGGGGCCAGGACAAGACTACCAATACTTTACAGTAGAGACCAAAAAAGGTCCAGAGTGTAGTAGTTGCTCCCCTAGAGGTAAACATGGCAAGGGACCGAAACCAGACTCCCCTAAGTAGGCTCCTGTGATACAGGAACACAAGCAGTGTGAGGTAAAAGGCCTTACAGAGGAGTCGTTGGTGGACCGGTTGGCTAAGCAATTCAACGCTGACGCCCCTGTCAACGAACCAAAGCTTAACTTGAAAGACGACATGGAGGAGACAGATATGACTAACACGTCTTGCAACATGGTTTACGTGCTCCCCACGAGGTATGCACTACCGGTCGCTGCTCAGGACTGCATAGAAGTTGAGGAAAGTAGTGCACAGCCCCTGCAGATCACATCGGCAGTCACGACTCCTGTGGAAGAGGCTGTCTTACTTGAAACGGAGGATGCTCACAGCAAAGAATTCTTCATGAGCTTCACCAGGCCCACACCTGCTATGGTCCAACACATGAGACCTCTATATATCACAGCAGAAGTGGGAGGGACCAAAGTGAGCAAGATCATGGTTGATACCGGAGCTGCCGTTAATGTCATCACTACCAGGACCATGCACTTGCTCAGAATCAAGAAAGAGAAAATCCAGTCTACGTCCCTCACGCTCAAGAACTTCGCGGGGATTGTAACAAAGACCCTGGGATTACTTTTCTTACGCATCAAGGTTGGCCCTGCAGAGGGAGTTTATGTTTATTTGTGACATATTGTTATGCGGCCTACAGTACTATTCTAGGCTAAGATTGGATCCACCGGAGTTACTGTGTGCCCTCAACTCTCCATCAGGAACTAATTATGTGGAACAAGGAGACAGATAAAGCTGAGGTAATCAAAGCGGATCCTCATCCATTCCCAGTTTTCGCAAGTTATGTAGATGCCAGGTACTATTTGGAGCCTATCACTCCATTGCAGGTCAGTGGCATCGATGACAAAGGTCGCCCCACAGGGGTGACGGCCTCTGAATTGGCACAGTGGGGGCTTATGCTCGCAAAAGAAGGCTTGGAAAGGCCTGGCCATGCTGTGCCCAAACCCTCAAACGATTAATGGATTACGACCTCCCAGAGGAAGGGATAGAGGTCTTCCACTCGCTGTACAAAAGACTATCATCGTACTTAGTGGAAAAAGAGGCCTACGATCGAGTCGCGACCTTAGAGGCCGTCAATGAAGATCTCTCTGATCAGGAACAAGAAGATGAGGTGGATATTCAGCTCGCCCCGGAAGTGCTGGATGATACACCCCCTAAAGTCAGAGACCCTACCGAGAAGGTCAATCTTGGAACAGCGGATGAGCCTATGGAAGTGGTTATCAGTGCTTACTGAGAGCCTAGCGAGAAACAGAGGCTCATTGACTTGTTACTAGAGTTCAAAAACTGTTTTGCGGAGAAGTATGAAGACATGCCCGGCCTGTCACCAAACTTGGTTTGCCATCAACTGCCGACACTCCCTGACAAGAGGCCTGTGAAACAAGAGCCTCGAAGAATGAATTCAGAAACCCAAGTCCTTGTCAAGGAGGAAGTCGAAAAATGCATAAATCAGGCATTATCAAGGTAGCCAAATACAATCAGTGGCTATCTAATATAGTGCATGTTCACAAGAAGAATGGCAAGATGAGGGTTTGCGTAGACTACAGAGACCTTAATCTCGCTACACCTAAAGATGTCTACCCCATGCAGGTCGCGGATATGTTAGTAGACGTTGTAGCAGACATGAATTTTGTCCTTCATGGACGGCACCGCAGGGTATCAACAAATTCCGGTCGCAGAGGAAGACAGACATAAAACCGTTTCCGGTGTCCTGGGTTCGCGAGCGTTTTTGAATATGTAGTTATGCCTTTCGGACTGAAGAATGCCGGAGTAACATATCAGAGAGCCATGAACCTAATCTTCCATGACATCCTAGGGAAGATTTTAGAGGTTTACATAGATGACGTAGTTGTGAAGTCTCAGAAGAGAGGAGACCACGTCACAGATCTCAGGAAGGTATTCGAGCGCATGCGGCAACACAAGCTCAAGATGAATCCCGATAAATGCGTTTTTGGAGTTCAAGCAGGAGATTTTCTGGGATTCATTGTCCATCAGAGAGGAATTGAGGTCCCTGAAGACAAGGCAAGCGCAGCATCAATGCATCCCCTCCGCGAACGAAAAAGGAATTGCAGCGTTTGCTGGGTAAGATCAACTTTCTGAGACGTTTCATCTCTAACTCTGCAGGTAAAATCCAGCCTTTCTCTCCATTGCTGAAGCTGCAGGGTCAGAACGAGTTTGTATGGGAGCCTAAACATCAAGAGGTTTTCGACAGAATCAAGGCTTACCTAGCTAGCCCGCCAATGCTTATTCCCCCGAGGGCTGGATTTCCATTGAAGCTATATATTTCAGCAGCTGAGGCTTCCATTGGTAACCTACTCGCCCAGGATGATGAGGAAGGCGTCGAGCACGCCATTTTCTACCTCAGTAGGACGCTTACTATTGCCAAACAAGGTATACTCCTATGGAAAAGCTATGTCTTACATTGTACTTCTCAACATGCAAGTTGCGACACTACATGTTATCCTTTACTACTTGCATCATCGCTCAAACCGACTTGGTCAAGTACATGTTGTCGAGACCTATTCTGAGAGGCCACATTGGCAAGTGGGTACTGGCCCTGTCCGAATTCTCATTACAATACGTTCCCCAGAAAGCAGTAAAGGGACAGGTCATCGCAGACTTTCTGGCACATCACCCTATGTTGGATATCCTCATAGTGAAGGAGTTAGAGATAGCGACCGCAACTACAAGTCGACCAGATTTGGCACACATTCTAGAGTACGCCATATGGTATCAAGCCACAGTCTCCTTGCAACCATGGGTATTATTTTTTGATGGCTAAAGAACTGAAACATTAGCAGGGGCAGGGATTGTTCTGAAGAACCCAGCGGGAGATCGTTTCTCTTACTCTTTCCAATTGGAGTTTAAGTGTACGAACAACCAAGCAGAGTATGAGGCCCTTATTATTGGCCTAGAAGTCTTACTGGAATTGGGAGTAAGAAACGTTTAGGTCTACGGCGACTCTCTGCTCGTGATAAATCAGCTTCAAGAGAAATACATGTGTGTAAGCTGGTTGCTCATACCATATTTGAATCGCGCCATTGAGCTTCTGGATCAATTTGATGACGCGGATTTGGAGTACATCCCTCGTGAGCGCAATTTCGCGGCCAATGAACTCGCTCAACTGGCTACAGGCATTACATTGAAGTATGGGGTTCGCGAGCACATTCTGAAAATCGAGCGACCCACACTGCCTTCATGGCTCGCTCGGCCTGACCCGCCTGATAATCCGGTCGTTGCTGTCCTAGAGCCTATTGATGTCGATTGGCGCATTCCGTTGATCGATTACCTCAAACAACCAGACCATGCAGCGGACAGGAAGATTCGCTTTCTTGCCTTAAATTACTTCCTCAGGGGTAACGAGCTGCGACAACGTGGGGAAGATGGCATAGACTTCCGGTGTGTCTATGGCCGTGAAGCTAAGCGATTAATGTGCGAAGCACACACAGGAGTCTACTGAGCTCATCAAGCGGGACCTAGGATGCGTTGGCTCATCAGGAGACATGGTTATTATTGGCCCAGCATTTTGAAGGAATGTATCACATTCGCTAAAGGATGCCAAGACTGTCAGGCACATGGTCCAGTCTAGCATATCCCCAATATTCCCATACAACCTATTATTAAACCTTGGCCTGCACGAGGCTGGGCATTGGGCTTGATTGGGATGATTCACCCCCACTCCTCTCTCCAACATAAGTTCATCATCGTGGCTACTGATTTCTTCACCAAGTGGGTTGAAGCTGAGCCTTTGAAAGAGGCTTCAGGTGCCACCATTCGCCAATTCATTTTTCATAACATCATCTGCAGGTTTGGTATCCCTGAAGTGCTCGTTTCGGACAAGGGAGCATCATTCATGGGCGGTGCGGTCGAGAAACTTGTCAATGACTTGGGCATCCAGTTCATCCACAGCACTCCATATTATGCTCAGTCCAACGGTCAAGCGGAGGCCAGTAACAAGATTATTATTACCCTGCTAAAGAAGATGCTGGTTGAAAACCCTCGCCAGTGGCACGATACGTTGTATGAGACACTATGGGCTTATCGCACCTCCAAGAGGAATCCCACTGCTACAACACCTTATGCACTAATGTTTGGCCATGATGCAGTTTTACCCTTGGAAATCAACATTCACTCCTTACGCGTACAAGATCAGCATCACTTGATCGGTGAAGATTATGTGCAGGCGATGTGGCAAGAACACGAAGATCTGAGCGAGCAGCGCTTAGCGACTTTGGATAATTTAGTGATGGAAAAACAGCGTATCGCACGCCCTATGATAAGAGGACGCGTGGCCGTAGTTACAAAGAGGGGGACCTTGTTTGGAAAGTTGTTTTGCCTTTTGGCGAGAAATTGACCGGTCGCGGTAAGTGGACTCCACGATGGGAAGGACCCTTTGTTGTCCACCGTATCATGGAGCGCGGGGCTTTTCACCTCAAAGACTTGGATGGCGACATCCATCGCAACCCCATCAACAGGCGGTTCCTGAAGAAATATTACCCTAGTGTTTGGGAGTTCGAGGATCCACCGGATCAACTTTCTTCCCAGACAGGGGGGCAACCATAGTCTTCATCGGCTCGTATCATCTATCTATATTCAAGCCTTTTATTGTGGCCATAGTCTCATGTATTTGCTTCACCTACGAACACTAGGGGGCAATACTCTATACATCCAGGTCTTAGTTGAGGCCTTATTTTATCCTTAGTTGAGGCCTTATTTTATAACAATTTCAATTTCAACTTTTGTTTTTGTTGCAATTTTTATATTCGTCCTTGACAATGTGTGTTAAGAATATACATGAGGCCTTATTTTATAACAATTTTTTACATTGTGCTCGAAGAAACATTCATTCATAAAGTGGCTTTGCGGCCAAAGGCAGTACAAATCGAAACGGTTACATTCGCAATTATAAGGCCAAAAGTGGTTTTAAAAATCATAAGGATTGCAGATCTTCTAGCAGTTTCTGGATCTTGTGGTGACGAGAGGGCTGTGATATGATTACTCATGCTCTTCCTCGCTTCACCCACATCCCTCCTCTGATCTGAGTCGCGGCTGCTATCATTTGTACTGGAGGAAGAGGGAAGGACATAATCCATCGCAACCTTTCCAGTTGGTTATCCTCCGAGGTGAAGATGGTCTTCAGAGAGAGCACGACTCACAGCCACATCTACCTCCAGGGGAAAAATAGAAGCCTGATAGTCAGACTCCTGAGGTAGGCTGCGGAAGAAGAACGGTCGACCTCGAGTGGCCTTCCGCCCTTCTCCCTCCTGCTCCACGCGAAAAATCTGAGGAGAGAGATCCCTCAGAATCTCGTTCCGCCGCTTTAGGAGTGCCGCGTGTTCTTCAGTCTAACTGAAACCGGTGAATCCCATCCGGATTTCCAGAGACCAAAGACATGCGATTGGACCTGAGATTAGGCCATAAGGCCTACCCAGATTTTGAGATTAAGCCATAAAGCCTAGGAATTCGAGGCTAAGGGTGAGATCGTGAGGATAAGATTTTAGAAACTGAAGGAAGAGAAGTAAGGCTTGCGTAACTATCTCTGGGAAAGCCATATTTACTTGTATTTATCACTTCTCCGAAGTACAGGTATTTATAGGGCCAATCGCAGTAGCCTCAACTGTGCGATGGGCAGTTGAAGTATTTTCAGCGCCATCAATAAGAGTATCAATGGAATTGAATGTTGTGATCTCGGAAATGAAGGAAGTTGAAAACGCGTGGGAAGCGGGGCAGTCTTCAAGGCGGTAACCGCTCCATTTAGAGATTATCTTTTCAAACAGGTCAACAGCAATAAAGGCGAATTAAACGTTGAACTGCTTGAAAATTTGAGCATATATTTGGGCCAAGCAAAGTGGGCTAAATATTTAAAATATTAATAATATTGTTCATACAAAATGGGCCTAACACTAGAGGCCTAAAGTTTTCGGCCTGCATGAGTTAATCGAAGTAAATGTTCGTCCAAACGAAAAGTGGCATCGGCAGCGGCTCGCTCCGCCTGTCGGACCGCCTCATGAGCTTGAGCCAAGTTCTGAGATAGTATTTCGGAGGCCGTTAGGGGTTGCTCCAGCAAGGGTTCCTCATGCTCAAGTCGGGCCGTTACAGCAGTCAATTGGGCCTGAAGATCTTGGATTTGGGACCGGACATGATGTTGCATAATCCGTAAGTCTCTAACGAGGGTAGCCCTATCTCCTAGAAAGTCACGAGAGGAGTCCATTTGAGCGAGGCCCCGATAGTGGGCCTGGGCCTGTCTGGCTTGCGCGGTCGCGGCCGCTCTTTCATTAAGCCACTAGGGGAGATTCTGTAGCAGTTCGTCTATCTCAATGAACTCATTCTCAGTGATGGCTTGCTCGCGACGAAGAACTCTCAAGTACTCCAGAGCCCTAACGGATGCACCAGGCAGCAGGATATCGGGACTCAAAAGATGGTGGAGTCCGTCCCTAGCTTCATCTATAACTCCGGGAGGAGTCACCTCAAGTACGTGAGCTAGCCTTTCCACTCTGGAAGGAGGCACAAGCAATGGATTTGGGGCAGCAGCAGGAGGAGCTTCAAGAGGCTCCACAATAGGAACCGCTTCCAACACCGGCTCGACGTTCACCCCTTCTCCTGCTTCAGGAACATGGGGGGCTGGCTCTTGGTTAACTACATCTTCACCAGCTGGGTCAGCGGGATTGGCGCCAAGTACTTCCACAACCACAACTACTTCCCCGACAGGACCAAGATTCTGATTTTAAGGAGGAATCATTAGAATGCCCAAGGAATAAGACAAGAATCAGGACATCATGCTTGTTAACGTACCTCTGCGGCCGGAGGCTCGCGAAGGATTACTATCGATACGGGTTCTTGAACCGCCTCGCCAGGAATTGGGTCAGGCGCTATCTGTGCCAGGACAGGTGTGGCGTTTGGTCCTCATGAGGTGCATCCGAATGAGGCATTCTCTCTTCCACTTCAGGCGAGCTATCATCTATGACCTGCACTGGGATCAGGGCCAATTGTACCACAACGTTGGTAGGAGGTGGAGGATTATTGGAACCAGTGGGCGCATTGGGCCTGTGAAGCAGATGTGCCTTCACCAACAGCTGAGGGGCCTTCCCCAGTTTGCCTTGAGGACCTATGACGAACCTACAAGCGAGGATTGTTATATGGTCTCACAGAATGAGAAGAAGATTCCAATATGCACTTTTAGTTTCTTACTAGTCGATCAGCGATTGGTTCATCTTCCTCCCACGTATTAGTTTGAGGGTCAGAACGACTGCGCTTGCTGGCCAAGATAGCGGCAATCTGCCGGGGGTCAAAGGATTAGACTTGACTTGGAAAGAAAGCATTGTTTTCTTTTTGGAAACAAGAAAGTTCTTACCGTTTGCGGGTTATCATCGTCGGAAGAGGAATCTTCGACTTCAGGATCCGTTATTACCATTTTTTTCTTCCCGTACTGGCCGGTGACTGGGGAAGCATTAACTGTGCGACTGCCAGAAGGTGGCACATTCCCCTGGTGCAGCAAAGGTTGAGTTAAAAGGGAAGAGTGAAAGAAGGAAGAAAATATAAACCAGGATACTTACCTCTTGAGGGGGCTCGCGAATTACGATACCAACCTCGGCCTGGGGCGTGGCTCTCGCAGGATGCGTAACCGGCTCAAGAGGAGGCGGAGATTGTGTAGCGTCTTCAGGAAAGCGAGCAAGTAGCTCAATGTCAGCAGCATAGGGATATCTCAGTTGCCCAAAGATAGTCGCGAAGAGTTCGTCATACCGTTGGCTCCAGCAATTGACGGAAACTTCTACCTACCATTCCTCTTATCCTTCTTCAGTCCCATCCACGGCATCGATGTCTTTAGCTCAATCAGGAAGAACAACAGTGCAAGCATGCTTTGTACCGGCAGAGGCCCAGAAAAGGGCCTAAATCTACGCCAAGAGGTGTTGTAGTTCCAGGAATCATACAACGGGAATGGCACTAGTTGGACGAGGTCGAATTGGAGAGCGAAATGGTTAGGAGCGTAAAGCTCGTAACTGAGTTCTTCGGCAGCAATCCTAATGTCGGAACAGGAGATCGCGCGGCTAAAAATCGGGCGCCCTCGATCGCTGTAGCGAGGAGCGCCAGGGAGGTATCCGTTTTCAAGCGGAGCTGGGAATTTTCTACCCAATACTAAGTTGCAGTCGGGCATCTCATACAGATGGTACATATATGTGAAGCACTCGGAGTAAGGAGGAGATGAGTACCTTTCCTCGCGGCTGAGCCATTGACCCAAGAGTTGGTCAGCAGGTGGGAGCAGTGAAATGTCATCACGACGAAAATATGGAAAATAAGTTTGGATCCAGAAGTCAAGGATCCAAAAAAGGCCAGAGATGCTAGCCTTGAAAGGATGCATAGTGGCCTGGTACAGAGTACGATAAAGGGCGCCCAACACAGGTTGTCTGAGCCCGACACAGCGGCAGTTGTAGAGGGCCGTTGTCAGAAGAGTCCAAGCACCAGTGGGCTTACAGGAGGAAGTACAAAAGATGAATTTACAGAGCCAGTACTCTAAGAAAGAAATTCCGCCAGTCGCATTGTGATCACGGCTGTAATAAGACAGCCACCGTGGATAGGAGCCGCTGTGAGCGCTGCGACCGTTTTGGGGCATGGTTGAAGTGAAAGTGACAGAGTCGAATTGGCCATGCAGATAAGGCTCGCCATCAATGGGTAGGCCAATGATGGTGAGAATATCCAGTAAAGTGATACTCATTTGGCCAAATAGAAAATCAAAGGTGTTTGTGGCGGTCTTCCAAAAACAGAGAAAGGCAGCGAGCAGTGAAAGATTGCCACCGCGCGGAAGATGAAAACAGAGATCGATAGTGTGAGTGATACCTGCCGTGTTCCAGCGAGCCAGATCTCACGTTTGTGTTTCGCGATACCAGGAAACCTCCGCCGCGCTGATAGAGGATAGCGAGTGCCCTATTTTTGCTCTATGATTCTGGGCACCCCAACTATTGAAATCCCCAAGAGTCCTTCGGAGGACTGGAATGGGCCGACGAGCGGGCAGGCCATAGAAGGCGATGGCGTTGGCCGGGATAGATTCTCGCGATGCGGGGCCCAACCCGACATGGTGGTTTGAGAACTGAGGAGTAAGGGTCTCTGGATAGTGGTGTGGAGACGAATGTAGGCACCGATGCTGGTTCCCCAAGAATGGGCAACCTGTTCGTTCAGTTCTTCTTCTTGATCGATGACTATCTTCTTTGGGGGAGCCATTTCTGGGTTTCTGTGAGGAAGATGTTGGCAGTAAGAGGGTTTCTGGGTTTAGGAGACTAAAAGAGTTTCTGATGTGACAGGTTTGAAGTGGCTGCGGGTTTTGAATAAGAAATTTTGTGAGGGAAACGATACGACAAAAAGGCGTTTTCGCAAGCGAAAGGACGCGACCCTCATTAATGATATCGTTTCAAGCAATTAGCGTGTCGTTTTAGCCCCATTCAATCAGTTACATGTTCGCGGGCCTGGGGGGCAGTGTTTGAGCCCAAAAGTAATTTTGGCAAGATCCTTTAGTAGATTTAGTACAGCGGGCCGATACCTGCTGCCCAAAAATAAGCCTACTGGGTTTGGGTTACAGCTTCGCCCATTCCGTGATCCATAAGAAAAACGAAACCTTATTGGAATCAAGTAGCGGAGATTGAATAAGAAACTTCAATCAATAATCTTTCTATAGCAAGGAACAGTCGAAACCCTAGGTGTATAAATACCAGGCTTAAAGGACAAACGAAGGACCTCTCCCAAATCAATCAATCCCAACGATTACAAAGCCTCCCCGGAGCAAACCTTCAACCTCGTTGAAACCCGGTGACCGCGCGCCAATCCTAATCTCTCCAAGAGCCGACTGTCAGCATCACCAGATCAACCCAGCGACCGTACTTCCAGTCCTAGTCTCTCCAAGAGCCGACTGCCAGGACTACTGCCACCGTTACTACCAGCGAAGCAAGGGTAACGCCCTCGCAACCCAGCGAAGCTAAAGTCACGCTTTAGCAAAACCCGTGCTTTCTCCAAACTTCCCAGTGATTGCTCTGCTCAGCCTACAACATTGAGTATCGATTCGGTGACGCGAAGAGATCACATCCAAAGTCTTTATCCATAAGGCAAGAAGTCCTTTCTTCGAAGGCTAGAGAAGAACCTTGTGGCGAGGTTGGTGCTCTCCTCGTCCACAACGCTTGAAGAAGAAGTCAGGTCCAGGGACTCCCCAGACGACTGCACCCACGGTGCAGGCATGCCTGCGCACACACTCAAAAGAGACAGTTTGCATGCCAACTGGTTTTGGAGCCAAACAATATATTAATTTCTTTACATTGGAGGAGAATCAATCTGCTTTATTTATTTATTTATTTTTTTTTTTTTGAATCAAGCCCACCCGGGGGTGGGGGGGCGAAATAATATATTAATCACAAGCCAGAATTGGCCGTTACATACCCTTCCGCTGTCATGTAAGGACATAGACAGATAAGAAGGTAGTGGTAGTACCCACAGTGGTTCATAGAAATAGACCTACTCATTATACATTTTAGATCGTAGATATAGCGGAGATCCTCCATTTGTACTACGTCGGAGGCGCTAGAGATCGAGATTCCTAATACAAGGAAATTATTGAATTTAGATAAAACTAAAAACATAGAGTTGGGCCAAGAGCCTAAACCCTAGCCAAAATTGAAATCTACTGGGCTAGGGTAAGACCCCAGCCAGGAACTCAAAGCCCAAATAGAGGACAGCCACCAAAAAAAAGTTCACCAAGGCCCATCAGACCGGTTTGGTCCAAGTCCACCAGCCCAGCCTCCCTGTTGTACGATCCAGCCATGGCAAGGCTGTCTTCGTCCGCCGCAACCCGCCCCCCACGGTCTGCGCCATCAGCGACTCAAATCGCACCGCACAGGCCACACTGTCGCCTCCACCACCCGCACAGCCTCGATCCGCTTCGCCGCGATCACACCGCTACGACCCAAACCCCACGGGCCAAGCCGCTACAAACCATGCCAAGACGAAGAAAAAACCAACCCAGATCCAGGACCATGTGCCACCCACCGCTCTCGAGCTAACCTCGTGGCACTACCATCCGGGTTCGTTGCCAGAGCAGTTAGCACGACCACCACCGTCCATCCTCCCAGCCAAAATAATCTGACAAGCCCAAGCAACAACCTATTCGATGGCCCCCCACGAGCAATAGCAATCCAAAACCCGTCCGGCAGCCGACCTCACGTCGACTACAAGGTCCAAAGGCCCGCCCGCACGTTAGAGCGCGGCCGGACGAGGGCGATTTTGTAGAGCGGAGGTCGGCCTTTAGGGTTTTCTTCCTTAATCTCCTTATTTAACATAGTCCTAACAGCTCAAATAATTTTTTTTATTTTTGAATAAACAGAGGATGGGCAAGATGAGTGAGGAGAGATCATGAAACCTAATTCCTCAAAAAGAAAAATGAGTTGGAGGGGAGAAGGGGGGGTTGTAAAAATGGGGTTGGATTTCACTCTTAAAAACAATTAAACAAACCTATTATAAAATTAAAAAATATTAATTAAGCAAACAACCTTTGATAGGGGTGGCTTCTATGTGGAAATTGTCGTTTTGGATTAGTATCGGAACCAAACCAAACTCCATGGTTTCTCAAATCTGAAGCTAGAATTGCTGTTCTTTGAATTTCAACAATTGTAAGTGTAATATTAATGATAGTAGCGGAAAAAAAAAATCAAAGAATTTGGAAATAATTTATGCAAATCTTTAGGTTCATGATGCTCATTTCTATAGATCATTACGCTCATAAGTCTCAAATTGGAGATCTATAGCAGAGAAGCCTTAAGAGAAGAAGGAAGAAAGAGTGAGGAAAAGGAAAGATGAAGAAAAAGGGAGAACAAGATGAAGAGTGAAAAAGGTTTAAGGTTTAGAAGCAGCGATGCCTTCCATCTGCTCTGCTTCGAGATCCTTAACGGCGATGGCGGCTTTCCTTCTGCCTTGTCGAGCACAGGGACTCTCTGGCCAGTCTAGGCGACGCCATACTTGTAGGGTGTGGTGATCTGCAATGGCATCGTGTTCGAATCTAGATAGATTGATTTTATGAATTGGTGGTTTGTTGTTGTCGGATCATCTTGTTTCTAGGCAGCAGTCTGGTCTATGGTGTTGTCGATCTCTTGCAGAAGAGGTACAACAAGAGCACAGGAGCACAGCAGTATCCGATGTTAGTGCTCACTACTTTGGCAGAAGAACTGCGGTAGATCGGATTCTTCCGGCGTATTGAAGCCTGGTTGGCGCGGCTTTGCTAGGCTTTGGTGGTCTCGACTGCGAGAGGTGGCTGATGGACGGCCGCCAGAGATCTGGTCAGTAGCGGAAACCATGACTTTGGTGGAGTTGCAGGGGAGCCCTCCTGCTAGGATCGTCTACGGGCTTGGGCTCAGGTCGAGACCAGTTGGGCCTGTTTTTGGGGTCTAATGTTTTATTAGGGTTTTAAGTGGGTGTGAGTTTGGATGAACTTTTATGAGTCCACTAGGCCAAAAAATGAATCAGACGACAGTTTTTCACTGTCGTCTGATAAGGCACGTTGCTGTTGTCTATCTCAATGCCGTCTGATGGGTGAATCAGACAATAGGACATAACTGTCGTCTGAGGAGATTTTGCACAACAGCAACGACTTACATGACTATTGTCTGAACACCAGAAAGAACAACAGCAACGAGTATTTAACTCTTGTGCAAATCAATTTCAGACAACAGCTGCTAGAAGAGAGAAACTTGTGAAGAACAATCAGAAAACATTGGCTTGTAAATAAACTGTTGTCTGAATGAAGGTTGTACATCATCTGACTAGTTGTTTTCTATGGACTAGATTTAAACAAGACAACAGAAAATTGAAAAAAGCATTGTCTGTTTGTATTTGATACTGCATGTTTCTGGAAAAAAAAAAACTGTTGTTTGAGTTTTTATTGGACAATGGTTTCGATGTAGAGTCTTATTGTGCTGTAATGGCTCCAACAACAGTTTTTGTTATCCATTTAGTTGTATTAGCTCCCTTGGACAATTGTTTTTACTTAGGTGAGAGTGATATGAAAGTGACTCTAATATTTTACTAAAAGCAACTTTGATAATATATAAACTCCAATAGATCCAACAAAGGCAATTTCATAAAGCATTAATCCATTTCATTAGCTTAACAAGCTTTCTAATTTCATAAGGTTTACATGATGATAAAGAATAATACAACTTGCTGGGTGTTCCAAGCTTGATCTCCCAATGACTGCACATTGCCTTTCATTCCCAATGACTGCACATTGCCTTTCATTTCAACCATCTCAGTTCAAAGCCTTGAGCAGTTTGATATACAAATTTCTCATAAGTGGTTGATCTGCAAACGATAGCAAAGATGTTGCAATTAAAGATTAATGATAAAGGAGAATCCATATACCAGCTGCAAGTATATTTTAGGCAAGTATTTCCAACATTTTGTCAGCAATCAAGGAGAATGCATATACCAAAATTGGACATCAGCACCAACTTTTAGTAAAGTTATCTATAACAAAATTCAATAGAGAAGTGCAAAATGTCAACTTCATGGGATTTGAAAGTCTTGTTTGTGCAAGAGTCATCTCCTTGCTTACAGCAGCCCAACTAGCAATACAAAATCCTTTTTGGTTTGAAGCTCCCAATATATGAAGGAAATGCCAACGTAAAACAAAATATTTTGTAGAAGTTTAGAGAAAAATGAAAAGAACAAATCCATAGTTCTATAGGCCAGTAAAGATACTTACATTATGGTATGTTGCAGCTACACCAGTTTTTACAGCTATTTCCTTCTATTTGTCTCTGTAACATGCAAACCAAAAGAAATAAAAGAAGAGTCAGAAGGCAGAGTTGCAAACAATCTTAAGAAACCCAGGAGCTCACATTTTCATGCTTGAGCCATAGACTCCTAGAATGGTCAGGCAAAATAACTAAGATATATTTAACTCATGAGAGAATCCAATACCAATACAGAAAGAGATTAGCAAATGATAATTTTTACCTTGCATTTGGCCTCCATGCATGGCATCATCTTCCACTTTCCACCTCCTTGCTGTATCTTCAAATTCCATTTGGTTTAAGTTTTTTCTGTCCAAAATGGCTTGCGTTACTTTATCATAACTTCCACCAGCTACTTTTTCCTCCTGGAAAGATGTGGACCTAAAGATCAACTAAATGCCATCAAAGATGTAGATGATTTGTGATAAAAATCATCTGACAATGAACACTTTTCTCTCACCTCATCTATCAGTAATGGGGTCGTCAACCTCCTTGACAGATCTTCCAGTTCATTGACATCTTCCTCAGCATATGCAGATCTCTGTAACAATGTCACTTGTCTGGTAGTCTTACATTAGAACCAATGTTATCTGTGACAAAAATTTCCTGGTAGTGTGCCTACCTAGATTTCTCAACCAAAGAATTGATTCTGTACTTAAGTGCTCCGGTTCCTCTGTTCTAGTAGCCGAATTTAGCAGCAGCAAAGGTGGGGCGCTTTCTCTTTCAGGATTATCTTCTCTGTTTCCCCTGTTTTCAAATGCTTCGTATAAGTGGCAATTATATATGGCAAGTACATGCATAACACTACAAGTAACGGACAACAATTTGAACTTAAACTGGAAAACCACTTCAAATTGGGAACAATTGGACAAACAACAATCTGAGTTGGTCTGCAAAAAAAAAAAAAAAAAAAAAAAAAAAACAATAGTACCTTGTATATATGAGGTGGCCATTACAAACAAACCAAATATGACAGGAACTAGCTGCTTTTTGACATACAAAAACTGCCTTATTGGACCTTATTGGCGGTGGAGACTCAACTAAGTCCTGCATATACAAAAGCTTTGAATTTTTAATTGAAAGGCAAAGCTATGCACTGGAAACAAATAAAGGGATAATTGAATGCATTCCTTTGTTTTAGGAAGTAGTGATTCAATTAGCAAGAAATACCAAATGAGATAAATTAAATTGTTAAAATGGTGAGTGCTTTGTAAAGCAGTGGTGAAACGTTGCTGTTAACCAAGATGACGTGATCAGTAGGAAGACAAGATGAAGTCAAATTTTAGTTGTTTAATGAAAACAAGAACTCAATCTTGCACTTGCTATACATGGTCAATAAGAAGACAAGAGGCAAAGCTATTTGTTCAAATAAGGACTTAGCTTGCTGTATGTCACAAGTTAGAAGACAAATGATGGCATGTTTAATTAATTGAGCTTTTTGAAGTGACAATGAGATAAGAACAACAACAAATATAAGTGCAGCAAGGTTAATTGTCTTGGTGAGTGCTTTGAATGGAAACAGTGTTGA
Organism: Rosa lucieae; assembly: GCA_024704745.1. Classification (NCBI taxonomy): domain Eukaryota; kingdom Viridiplantae; phylum Streptophyta; class Magnoliopsida; order Rosales; family Rosaceae; genus Rosa; species Rosa lucieae. Next base: position 26,503 of record JANPXK010000026.1, read on the forward strand.
AGCAGTGAACAAAGGAAAAGTATGTCTTGTCAAGCAAATAAACAGTCTTACTTTTCCGAAACTAAAATTGTGAAGGAATGTTCAAGACCTGCAGACAATGACAAGGAGCTTTAGAATATAGGCTTGTCAAAACGTGCTTCAAGTCACAGCCTTCAAAATATATAATTGAACATATGTGCTGCAAGTTAAGCTTTTAATCATATATAATTGATATATACAATGATTGATATTCAACAACTCAACAAGACAACAACCATTTTTCCATTTCTACCAAAACTGGCAGCATACCAATACATTTGCATATTACCAAAACTGGCACATACACTTAATAACATATTACAGATAGAGAAACAAAGCAGCATACCAAAAATCCAAAGTTGGTAGCACGCCAGCATACCAAAACAGATGCTTGATTGATATTATTTTCATACCAAAACATATGCAAATTTGATCTCAATTTATACAATGAACCATTTGTCAATTCTGTCAAACACTTAAACAACAAATAATATGTTCTGGGGCTTTGAATGCAACTATGATTTCAAAGCCACTACTGATACACAGTTACACACACACAGAGATAGCAATAACAACTATGAAGAAAACTGGAAAAAGCATAAATTATCGCCGCTTTAGAGCTCTGACATTGCAGAAAAGATATGAGATGGAGGTAGTATAATAATAGTCCTGTGGGATGCAAATCATGCAATTCGAATCAAGCTTGAAGAAAGCTGAACCAAGTAAGTGAGTAACCAAGAAAGTTACCCAGAAATCCCGAAATTGAACCCAGCTTGAAGAATCTGAAATAGAAAACTGAAATCAAAGTATCGAACCCACAAATCTGCTTTTGCCTTGAGCACATCTGCTTTGCTACTTGAATTTGAGGCGATTGAATAATTGAAGACTGAAAATTGAAAATCCAGAAAGTATTCAAAGTAAGAAACCAATCAATTGATGGATTGAAGAGTGAAAAACAGAAACCCATAACTCAAAGTAAGGGACCAGTAGCATCGCGGCTTAGAGGGTCACGTGCAGAGGCAGGAGTCGGTGCTAGGCTTGGGTTTTGATCCTATTAAGGTGCTGGTTCGATTGGTATGTGGCGATGTCGTGAATTGATGGCTAGAAATGGTGGTCTCCAGCGATGGCAGGGAGAAACGGAAGGGAGAGATAACAGAGAATTGGGCGTGCGGCCGAGTAAGAGAGAGAGTGTGTTGGGTTTCTAGGGTTAGTCGCTATGAAAGTAAAATTTTGTCGAACTAATGGAGGGAAAGAGTGAAAATTAAAAATTTGGCCAAGTGTTCAGTATAACTAGGGTGAACGTTTACATTTGAACCCTAAAACTCAGACAACAGCAATTTCAATATTTTGTCTGAAAGAGAGTTGCACAATAGACAACTGAAAAACTATTGTGTGAATCAAAACAATCAGACGATAGAGGTGGCAAACGGGCCACAAAGCACGAGCACGGCACGGGCCCGGCACGCTTAAAAGCGGCCCGGCACGGCCCAAGCCCGTTAGTGGCCCGGCACGACCCGAGCACGTTAGAATAACGGGTCGGGCTGGGCCTAAGAATATTGGCCTATTGGCCCGGCCCGGCACGGCCCGAGCACGACATATTGTGGGCCGGCCCGTTACAAACACAAAATTTCATTTTTAAAAAAAAATATATTAAAAAACTATAATGATGAGATTGTTATAAAGTAGGGAGAAGATAGAGAGAGAATAGTAGGGAGGAAGTAGAAGTGTTTCATTCAGTCCCATTAGCCTCCTTTATATATAGGTAGGGTTTACATCAAAGTACACAATTAATGAGTATTTACATGGACAGCCATATAGATAATAATATTTACAACACTCCCCCTTGGATGTCCACCAATGAATGATGATATTGGACGCGCTTATTGTTGCCTCGTTAAAAACCTTGCCAGGTAACAAAAACCCAGTGGGACAAAAATAACCCTGGTCGAAGGACAAAAAGAGCACAACCCGCATATGTCCTAGGTAGCATGCTTCTGGATGCTCCCCCTGATGAGTATCTCCCCCTGATTGTTGCAAGCCTTAATTATGTGTGCGATAAGCTACATGTACTATGTATAGTGGTTTGATGTGTCTATCACTGATGTGAGACCACGTGTGCTTTGCATATAGGGGCTCATCACAAATTTTCATACCTGAAAAGGTTAAGCAATACCAACAAAGCTAGATGATTGTCAATAAGCCTTACCTCATATGATAAGGTTAGAAATAATCTCATATGCTCAAATTCATACACAAAGTAATAGCTAAACAATATAAAGAAATTGACACATTTAACTTTGTATAGTTTAAAACATTGAAAAAATCATCATGGCATACCTAGCCATACACATCAATATCTTTGTGTATTGATATGTCTCATATAAGCTTCTTCAAGAGCTTTAAGTTATTCATAACTTTGAGAAAGTTAGAATATGTTGCAACATTATAATCATAATTCGAATTCGATAGTAGTCTCGTCATAGTACTCATTAAGGCAATTTTGATCTCGTTGACTAGAACGAAATGAGTACATATGAGCTAGCTTTAGACTCTTTGATTCCACGAGTGAGCTTCAGGCTCTTTCAATCATTCATGGACTTGCATTTGAATCCTTCAAGGATTTGATAAGCAATAGGCTTATGACACTTTACTTTTGAGATTTTGCTTTTAACAATGTATCTTTAAGATCTTCATAATATACGATGACAACATGCCATAAATCTCTCGTCAATATAACAGCTATATGTAACACTGTACTCATAGAAAATTGTCATTCGTATAAAGGAAGATATTCATAATCTCATGTCTCGATAAATAGACATTGTGTCATAGTGATTTATCTTCACTTTTGATAAATACCCTTTTGTACCATGTAGGGTTAAAGGTCCAAGAATTCCATCACGTTTCAAATATCCAATTTCATTGGAATTGCCTCTTTCCAATTTGGCCAATAATATACTTTGTCGAAATTCATAATGAAACGTGGTATAGCGTCAATACAGCCCTTAAAAATTTTTGGTAGCTACCAAATGTAAATTATCATCGATGATCATCAATCATAGATCCCACACATTCTTATATGCATGTATTAGCTATAATAAGCTTATTGATATTTGGTACCCATGCCACTTCTGGGGCATACATTGTCACTTCCAGGACAATCATCTCTCATAGATGAATTATGTAGAATGTGGATCTTTTTACGTATAATCTCATGTCGAGCACTATAGGGCTTGTATGATCTTCCCTTTTTGGGAGCTTAAAACTTTAGACCTGGTGGATATAATCCACACAAATTCACGCCATTCTTTTAATAACATTAGTTTTCTCTCCCCCTAATGGCGGGGATACTTTCTTATTTTGACCACTTGTAAACGTGTTTTTGATAATATCACTTCCTTAGAGTGAAGAAATCTATTGGTTGGTGGCGAACTCATACCAAGTTTAGGTCAAAAACATTTAGTTTATGAGCATAAACTATATTGATAAATAGTCTCACCAAGACATTAGCGATTTTACAAGGGACCAACATTGGTCTATGTCATTCTTTTCAAATGATCATATCATTTGGACCAACATGTCTGCTACCATGCATAGTTGGTCTAGATTGTCTATGCAATCATGTTATGCTTTAAGGATTTTAATCCAAGTAAATTCTTTTGCAAGTAATATCATTATCACTGTAGGTACAAAGCTCAAAATGAGACATGGTGGAAAAGTCTCACACCAATTCATATTGTTCTGCAGGAACAATATTTCTCCCCCTTATGGCAGGAGGATTGTCTCATTAAAGTGACAGCTCGCAAATATGTGTTAAAGAAACAATTTGATTGTGAGTAAGGTTAGCAGTCATCAAAACTTGTAAGTGATTCCATGCAACATGGCCAACAAAGATGACATAACTGGTCAAGCCAAAATAGTGTATTTGGTTCAATGAACTTCTGGTTCATGACATTATATGCCTAAATTTGCTGTATAAATTTGACACAGTATATATGAGGTAGCAAAACAGTCTTCTCCAACCATATTGAAGGTACTTAGTGCGTCAATATTTCAAATTTGGTAACATGATAGTAGCTTATGTAAAGCCATAGATCAAGATCTACAACTCTTGATATGAGTGTTACCTTAGCTTGAGTAAACATCAATTGTGAAATATTGACAATTGGAATGGACCGAATTCATTTTGAACTGCTGGCCAAAATGATATACTCGAAATTTCGAGTTAAAGACTACAATCCATAAGAACAAGTAACTTTATCATGCGGAGAACCTCAAGTTCTGTGTCACATATAAATGTGTAGTCATAAAGAGGAGGGACTTCAGGCCCTCATATAATTGGAGGCATAGCATGCAAAGAGACAATAATGTGTGCTCTTCTGGAGCCATCAATCAGATATATATATATGTAAGATCTGAGATGATTGTTATATTAGCCCCATAAGCATAAGCTTTAATAATGTTTTCTAGACACCATGCATAAAATTGCATTGCCTGAAAGTCACTCAAAACATAAGTTTGAAGATGACACAAATCAAATTTGTAAGAATTGAACGGTGGATCTCATAGGATGTACACGAATCTTCTGGTCCGTGTTATATAGTTAAAACATGACATTCAATTATTGTATTGTTGTCTGATGTAGATTAACATCAAATGCATTTTGAACTTCTGGCCAAAATAATATACTCGAAATATCGAGTTTAAACTTTATGACCATAACTTATGAGTGAAGGACTTTAAATGGTCATCTAGTTAGTTTGATCATTGAGGAACTTCAAGTCCTCATGTAATTAAGGATCAAGGAACTACAGGTTCTGATCTCTTTTAGTTACAAAATCCACGATCACAAATTTGGGGTATACTCATACTTATTCGTCATAAACCAACGGTTAAATGTCTACTTACTTTTAAATTGGTGTCAATATAATTCCCTCAAAACTTCAGGTTTGAGGTTGACCAAGATTAAAACTCTTCGATAAATTGTCCATATATCCACTCGAAACTTATGGCTCGAGTTCGCACAATTGGAACTTCAGGTTCTAAGGTGGAATGCTTTAAGTAGGCATAAAGAAGAATGTATCAATCGACATATGAAAATTTACTCGAAACTTCTAGTTCGAGTTGACATAAAGTCAAATAAACTATGAATGAATTATATGTGTAACCGAAGCTTCAGGTTCAAATTTTTTTCTATGAACTGCAAGTTCTAAGATTTCATAATTTGAACTTTGGGTTCAAATAAATTTGGTGCTCGAAACTTCAGGCTCGAGGTGACTAAAGTGAATCTTCAAGTTCACTTTTAACTAATTTATATTTTATACTCAAAACTTCGGGTTTGAGTTTTACTGTTAGAACTTCAAGTTCTGCTATGAAATTTTGAACTTCTGGTTCAAAAATATTACACTCAAAATTCATATATTCGAGGTATAGGACTGCTGGTCCGTATGAGTAACAAAAAAAAAAATACTTAATGAAAGAAAAGAAATTAATAGATAGCGAGCAAATAAATAAAATAATAATGGAAACTTCTGGTTCCAGTAATGAAGAGAATACACAGAACTTCTGGTCTGGTTCATGAAAATCTTCTATCTGTTTTCAAATTGCACAAGAAAGCAATAGTCTTCTGGACAAATTCTCTTTTAAAAAATATATATAGTCAAGAGGCTTCTGGCATTGACTTAGTCTCCATCCTCAAACTACAGCTTCTGGAGGTGGTTTGAACCCCATTATAGAAAAAAAAAATTACAGGAACTTCAGGCCCTCTTATAATTGGGGATTAAGATGAGTTTATATATTCGATTGTATAGCTCCGAGGATCTTCTGGCCCTCGTAATTGTATAAACTCTGGGAAACTTCATGTCGCAATATTTCACAATATATTCCTTAAGGAGCTTCAGGTCCTCTTGTAATCAGATCAAGAGACTTTAGGTCTCGATCAATTTTGATTACCAGAATAAGGTGGTTAGGTCAAACAATAAATCAATAAAATAGAGGCCAAAATAAAAATTACCTTGTTCGATCAGTTAAGTTCACCCATACGGTTTGTAGACCAAAGGAAATCAATTGCTTTGATACAGACCAAACAAATTTATTTCCTCACTTCAAGTCTTGCATATGTGAACGGTGGTCTAGCCGTAACAAAGCATATATGAATTAAATAATTGATATGCTGTAGTATTGAAATATATATATATATATATATATATATGTGATAGAGAGAACAAGTATGTTCTGCATGATTATCAAGTTATATATTATATAAAAATAAACATGATAATACTCATAGAAGACGTACCAGACTTGAAAAACAAAAACAGAAGAAACAAAATGTCATGGTGCTAGAGATAAATAACATATATGAAACAGGAATCAATGGCACCCATTTATGATTATAAGATTTGATTAAGGGCAAAGTGGGTTGCGATTCCTATTATCTCATAATGGAATCCAGTGAAAGCAAACGCATATATAGCATATATAAGGAACAGTGTCCGTGCAATTGAGTAATTAACAAACATCGGCTAGATATATATGATGTTGTATATCTTCATAAACCCTGATATACCTAATTGACATAGATTATAAATAAACTCATAGATCATGAGTTATAGTCAAGAGCAACAATGTTGCACAATAAAACTCGTAGATCATCATAGAGTTTTCAGAAGAAGCAAAAAAAAAAAAATTAGAGCAAAGCGTGCTGATAACGTGTTATAAAGTAGGGAGAAGATAGAGAGAGAATAGTAGGGAGGAAGTAGAAGTGTTTCATTCAGTCCCATTAGCCTCCTTTATATATAGGTAGGGTTTACATCAAAGTACACAATTAATGAGTATTTACATGGACAGCCATATAGATAATAATATTTACAACAGAGATTTGAATATGAGACATTTTTATTTAAAATCTCATGACAATTCCACCAATACTTTATTTTATATTGTCAAAATAATGAAACAAAACATTATATCCTTGTTTTGACATAAGTATTTTTTCTAATATTTATTAATAAAGACTAATCTCATAATAATACAACTATAGAATGAAGAAAAAATAATAGATACTAAATCTTCATTATATTAATAAAGATTAATCTCACAATAATATACTAAAAACAATATATTTTGAGTTTTTTCTTCTTCTTTCTTTCTTATAGTGAATATAAAAATGATTAGAAATCTAATCTTAAAAAGATAAGAATAAGAAAACGTTGTAGAACTTAATTTATTTTAATTTCTAAATAGTTAAATAAAATTAATTTCTATTTGTTCAAATTAAGATTCTAAAATTGTGTTTTATAGTGGGTAGGCACGAGCACGGCCCGTTATTGACCCGGCACGAGCACGGCCCGGTAAGATATGGGCTCGGGCCATGGGCCGGGCCGGGCTTAATGTTTAAGTAAATGGGCCGGCACGAGCCCGGCACGATAATAAATGGGCCGGCCCAAGCACGGCACGAAGCACGACTAGGCCCGCTTAAAATGGGCCGGGCAGGGCCGGGCCGGCCCGTTTGCCACCTCTATCAGACGACATCTTTTTCAACCATTGTATTAATGGTAATTGCACAACAGAGAAGTAATAACTGTTGTCTGATTAAAAACAATCAGACAACATCTTTTATCAACCATTGTATAAATGAACCTTGGACAACATCACATGATAACTGTTGTCTGAATTAACTCATTCAGACAACATCAAAAAAAGCAGCCATTGTCTGAAAAGCTGTTGCACAAGAGTCAAGAAAAAAATGTTGTTAGATTTGAAAACTTAGACGACAGAATATTTCTTGCTGTCGTCTGATTATTTCAGACGACAATTAAAATGTTTGCTGTCGTCTAATATGTGTTGTCTGATTACGAAATTGGCCTAGTGGTCTTCTATGATGATCTAGTTTCTTGTTTATACCACAATTGTGTCATTGACAAGTAAAGGCTAGTTGAATGATTTCTTTTCCGTTGGAGGCGAGATTTTTTCATTCCTGCATAGAATTGTTTAAATGTGAGCGTCTCAATGATCTTTAATGGTATGCTTTAGCTTAAGTAGGTTGTCCGGATTTTCTTGCCGGCTTTCTTATGTAAGTTTTTGTAGACTCTAGTTTTTGGCTGTTAATATAATGAATTCAATTTCTATTTCAAAAAAAAAAAATGAAGAGTGAAAAGAAGAGAACAAGATCAAAGAAGAAAGAATAAACATAACGAAATAGAAAAAAAAAAGGAAACAGTACCTGAATGGAAGAGTAACAAAGAAAAAAAATTGGAGAGGAAGACTGAAATGAATGAGGGAAGGGTCAAGGGAGTTCACTTTTTTTTTTTTAATTGTTATCAAGTAGAAGGAGTATAACATTTGTATGTAACAAGAGTATTACGTGGTGTTAGGGTTGAGGCCTAAGTTCCAACCAAAAAAAAAATTGCATTAAGAGCATCTTTAGCAATGCTAGCCATTTTTCAGTGAGAATAGTTAAAAAGTCATTTTGGCTAGCCGCTTTAGAAATACATCTATATCAGTGCTCTCTATTTTAGCTAATTTTGAGTTAATATTATTTTTTAAATGAAGATTAAATAGTTTAAATGTATTTATAAATTACATAAAATAACATAAAATGGATGTTTTAAATGATAGAGAGTCTCATCTCGCTCTCTATATTTAGGAGTAAGATAGCAAAAAGTTATAATTGAGAGCCACTTAGGAGTCTGGTGCAGCTGCTGAAATATATAAAAAGCTAAACATGCTCTCCAAAATAGCTAAGGAGCTAAAATAGAGAGTCTGCTAAAGATGCTCTAAGGGATCAAAAATGAGGAAAAAATGACTTGTTGGGGCTGATGTTGTCGGTTTTAGCTGGTTAAACTCATTTCGTTGGATCAAGTCAATCCTACTACAGTAAATCATCGATAAATGGATGTTCGATAAATTAATAATTTTGATTAAAAAATATTTTTATAGTCCCAACTCAGGCCAGTGTTCTAAAATAATAACCTCGATACGTAAGATAATAAGTTTTTTAGATATATTTTAGAACACAGCAAATATATAAATTAATAATTGATGTTATACTAAAAAAAATAGCACACAAAAATATTAACCATTGAGGAAATACATAAAAAAAAAATTGGATCATCTTCGTTAAACGTATTCATTACCCCTTCAATGATCTCTTAATCAGTAAGTGATTCCATCACTATATCATTTTCACTAACATAATTCAAAAGGTGCTTAGTTTCTATCACATTTCTACAACGTACATAGACTAGAAATGACTTCACATAATCTACTTCATCTTCGCTAACCTGTGGTTCAGAAGCCATAAATTCATTTGGTTGGATCTTGCAATGTCGAAAACAGTTTGCAATTGTCATAAACTAATCAAACTAGACTAAGTTATGTAATTCAACTAGGAAAAACATAGATGTCTTTCCAAAATAATATTCGTTTACCGATAAATAAATTAATCCCTCTAAAATAATAATTTTTTGTCAGACCAAAAAAAAAAATTTATAGAGTCCCAACAATATTCATTTAGTTCTATTGTACCTTATGAGGTTAAATTCCTTTTCAAAATTATAAATTTAAACTTGTTGGGGCCAATCTTGGAGATATACATGGTATTCTTCTTGTACTACAATTGTGTGTCTGAGAGCGGTAACAAGTAGTTGATTTTCCTCTGAATACGATATGCTTCTCTATTAGGGTTAGCTTACTCGATGACCGTGTAAGGTAAGACTACTCCATGTGAGTATATTTTAAGTGGGTAGCAAACACAAAAATTTGTATATCTAAAACAGAAAGAGCTGCTGGACAATTGTATGATTTTGTATATAAATTTTAATTTTCAAAGGAGAAATCAGTACGTCCTTATCGTTTAATTTATAATGAACATTACAAATTAATGAACATTACAAATTACACATCCAGGGAAAAAACAAAAACAAAAAGTTTACAGATGCAATGCATGCAGACCCGTAAGGCCGCAACAATTTATTTGAGAGAATACTGATCAGTAATGCCGATTCAGAAGTAGATACATATTTGGCTCCTTTCTACCCTCTATGGCTCGCGTACTACCTCCTTTCGTTTGGACCGTATGAACCGGAATGTCCCGTACCATCATCTGATGCTTGTGCTTTCTTTAGCTGAGCGATCTTCATTTGCAGATTCAGTATTCTGGTCCTTATTTCTTCTGCATTCACATCAAGAAATAAAGTTTGATTAATGAATCATGCTAATTCAACAACATATTAAGAAATTATGTGTGGGAAAGAGACTGACTGCTTTTGACAAGTTTGGAAACTCTGGCAAATGCTATTTGGGGTGAGCAGAATAATAGCATTAGGAATATGAAGGGGACCAAAGGAACAGAGCAGCCGCAGATTTTCTTGTGAGCCATTGTATCAGATGCTGATAATAGCTAGGACTCTCTTTCTTGCTTCTTTTATAGCACTGGTAGTATATCTAAACATCTATATCTATATATATATATAGATGACGCAAAGAACACCGCAGCCACAGCAAATTTGTACTATAGCATTTTTACTGATTAATCTTTCTTTTATGACAGATGATGACATGATGTAGGCAATGGTCTTTGCGAAATATTGGTTCCTTTTCTTTATCAGGTATAATACACGAATAAATTCTATCCCAATCGAAATTTCTTGTGATACCTCCTTCATATTCAATCAAGTCATTTCCGTAATTTTGTCAGTCAATCAAGCTGTGCGGAAAATAAAGGATTACTTTAGCGGGCCTCGTTTATTTCACAGATTTGAGGCTCTGGAATGGAAAACAATTAGGCCTTTCTTTCATGTTTGAAAAGCATAATATATAGAGCAACTGGAAAGAAAAAAAAAATCATAGTAGAGAAATGATTCAACTTGCAAAGAAGAAAAACTTATTAGGGTGAGAGTGAATTTCTTCGTCCTCCTTAAAATTTATTTTCTCTTTTCATTTTCTAAGGGTAGCAAACCTAATGATATCAATTATATTATTTAGCATTGGATATACTTTTTCATTCCCACCCCACTCATCAGTAATGCCAGATTAATTAACTCTCTTTGATATCCACAAATTTAGTTAGGTCAGCTAACCAACAAAATCACGGTTTACCGGTTCATTTAGTATTACCATTTATCAACAAAAAGAAAATAGTAGTGAGAATTCGAACACCGTCGGTGCATAGAATAATTTCCAATAAATATTGGAAAATATGTTTTTCTTATATCCATGACAATTCAAAGAATAATTTTTTTTCAAAAATATTACTTCGTGAAGCAAATGAAGCCGACGCATAGAAAGTTATATATCATCTACACCCTAGACGATTGGAATTAAAAGGGAGACCAATTAATCTGTCTGACTTACACAGCATCTCGCATAATTGTCAATTTGTTATTAATTGTTAACTTCGAACATCAAATTCACGTCAAGCATGGACTAGATATTCAAGTCCATCAAAGGAATGAACCATTATTCCACAATTCCGGCCACATGAACTTCACGGTAGGTACGTAGAGAAATTAGGACTATTTCAACTGGATGACTTGCGGTCATTACTCATAAGATCTAGAGCCATTATTTGTCCTAATATAAGGGCCAAGACTGCAGCAATTGAACCCTAATTTTCTTATGATACTTCCTCAATTTCCTCATATGGGCCATGTATATGCAATCAAAAGTCATTTTACGTAATCTAAAGAGCATCTCACGCAACTTCTTCCTTTCTTCGTAATTGTGCTGCGACCATGGGTGTTTAGAGTTGGTTGGCTTTTATAGTTCTGAGCCAGGTCGTTACAGACTGTAACATCGGAATTTATGGTATGACTTCATAAAAACAAGACCTTGTTTCTCCTTCCACTCACGGCACCCAATCAAGCATCTAGCTACTCTTAGTTACTCATCTTAAGCACACTGTTTCTTCTTTGGAAATCATGTAATGCAAATCATTGAAGGGTTACCCCATGCATTTCTGTTTCAATCAATGGTTTAGTTTATCTCTAGCTAGAAGCTAGCTTGCTAATACGGTAATACCTAATTAACTCATAAAATTAACATTACAGTTCTGGGTATGCTGATCCACAGATCTAGACCCTTAGATTTACATCCACCCCTTCAGCAACATTACATTAATAAATCTGCAGCAATTAGCCTGCTTGAAATACATCGAAGTCACCATCTTGATATGTAGTCATATAGTTTATTGGCTTTTCCTCAAGCAAACATCTAAGTATTAAGTTTCGTTCTTTGAAGGAACATGGATCATCGAGAGTCGAGACCTCATGTTCATGAAGCTGGAATTTTATTGGAACGAATCCATAGCATGAGCATAAACTTAGACTTGTGCATATCCTAGGTCTTTGCAACAAGTTGCAACTTTCTTATACAAAAGGCTTGAGCCTTCGTTCACGGAAATTTATTATTGTTCATTCTGATCTTAAGGAATGAAGCCCTCTATCTCAGTACGTAGAATATAAAAAACATGGCTATACATGTATAGTACATTCAGATTCAATTATTCAAAATACGATCGAGTATGTTTTAATTGGGAAAAAAAAAATCATACATGCAGATCGATATGATCCGGAAGTATACAGAACTTAACGAACAGAAATATGTAATTGACGTTTAATTGTGTACATTATTAGGCATACAAAGTTTTATACACCCGTACATACAGATCGTGTAAGATCATCTTATGAGATCTTTGAGAGAATATAGATCAGTGAAGCGGTTCATTCATCAACCGTGCCCAGGTGCTCTTGGCGTTTTACCATCGTCTAAGCCTATTTTCTTTCCCTGAAAGATCTTTATTTGTTGATGCATTGTAGCGGTCCTTTCAAATTCTGCATTGAAATCAATCAAGAAAATTGTTTAATGATAATTAAAAACACCATGAACTCCTGAATGCTAGTTCAATGACAAAGAAATTAAAGAACTAAAATGACGGAACGAGCTATTAACCGCTTTCCGAAAGTTGCAGAACTCTGCAAATTGCTATTTGAGGTGAGCACAGTAATAGGAACAGCAGGAAAATGAAGGGAATCAAGTAATAAGCAGTGGAACTATTGCAGGTTTTCTTGTGAGCCATATGGTATATCATACACGTACTAATAATAGGTATAAGTTTTTATGGCTATTTCACTTGCTTATAGTGTGTAACTGTGTTCTATATATAAAGATGATGCGAAAAACACCACAGCTACAGAAAACTCATATTTTAACTAATTGACTTGTATTAATCTATTTTTAATTATGACAAATAGTCAAGGTCAAGAGGTTCTCTGAAGAGAAAAGTCTTTTGGTGCGCCCACCAATCACAGTTATTCATTTAAAATATTTGTTTAAAATTTTATACTTATATTGCTCTGCAAATGTCTAGTGAAATTTTAAAATTATGCCTCACTCACTGTCTTATTGGCCTACAGCACCACACATGCGGCACGATGGCCGTACTGAAAAATTACTCCATTGTGAAATAGTGGTTTTTTTATTTTTTTGAAGAAGGGTGGTGTGGTTGCCCTTAAGCCTTTATTAATGAAACAGGATACATTAGAGGGACATGTTGCCTTAACCCCAACTTACAATTAGCGGCAAGAGAATGTCCCGCAATAATAGCAGGAATATCTACAAAAACAATGGATCCTAACATGCACCAAATAGCAATGGTTGCATCTCTAGCAACTGCATTTGCTTTACAAGAGTGGTGACATACCGGAAAGAACAATCTCACGAAGAGCATCAATATACAAATAATAAAAGCAGCTTTTCCACTATGTTGCCAATCGGAATCAAGACCGATGACACTTTGTTTCATTCTTCCACTAGGAGGTTGCGCCCAGTCAACAACTACTCGCCGCCTCACTAGGTCAGACAAGGCCTTACGCAAGCCAGGACAAAGCCCACCTAACTCTACCGCAGAGTGGCAGAAATTTATTTTAAACATAAACCTACGAGGACTGAAATAATCAGCAATACCTATAATACCTAATAACAATGAAAGGCAAGCCCACCAGATTAGGCCCAGTAGCCTAGATGAGGCCCCAACTCCTTCGTTCCCAGCAAGTCTGACGTGCTGAGCCGAAGAACACCGGCGCAGACGAAATTGTACCGCCACCCCCGTGGATTCACGTTGCAGCACTGAGCCATGAACAACCAGCGAAATGGAAGGTTGAATCGCCCGGAATCCCAGAGCCAAACTGAATCCGGGTACCTGAGTGGGATGATCACCATGTCTTCCATCAGAATTCCACAACCCCAAAGCAGGGGAAGATGCAACGCCATCCCAAATCGACGATGGAGGTCGTCCTCACGAACCACCGATCCACAACCATAACTCTGCCCTTGCGCACATCCTGACTTAATCGTCGATTGGCTACCAACAAACCCGCATAACTTCGTATGTCGTGTCCTAGCTGTATGCAAAACAGACAACGCACTCTTCCCGTTTCGGCCCCAACTACACCACTGCCCCTTGCCGGTGGACTCACCTACATCTACTACTCCGACGACAACGTCACATGGACGGCCGCCGGACGGAGCAACACAACCTTCGAAACACCAAGCACGAAAACCGTTCCTTTTCTTTTTCAGGTATAATACACGAATAAATTCTATCCCAATCGAAATTTCTTGTGATACTTCCTTCATATTCAATCAAGTCACTTCCGTAATTTGTCAGTCAATCAAGCTGTGCGGAAAATAAAGGATTACTTTAACGGGCCTCGTTTATTTCACAGATCTGAGGCTCTGGAATGGAAAACAATTAGGCCTTTCTTTCATGTTTGAAAAGCATAATAGAGCAACTGGAAAGAAAAAAAAAATCATAGTAGAGAAATGATTCAACTTGCAAAGAAGAAAAACTTAGGGTGAGAGTGAATTTCTTCGTCCTCCTTAAAATTCATTTTCTCTTTTCATTTTCCAAGGGTAGCAAACCTAATGACATCAATTATAATATTTCGCATTGGATATACTTTTTCATTCCCACCCGACTCATCATTAATGCCAGATTAATTAACTTTCTTTCATATCCACAAAGTTAGTTAGGTCAGCTAACCAACAAAATCACGGTTTATCCGTTCATTTAGTATTACCATTTACCAACAAAAAGAAAATAGTAGTGAGAATTCTAATTTTTTTCGGGGGAGGAAGGAGGATTCAGTGCATCGACGTGCACTTGCACCAATATAAATGGATGGTTAGATTATATTAAATACATTCTTAGGTTATTAATAAAAATATTAATTATACATATCAATGGTTGAGATAATCTTATAAGTGTTGTTTCATTATAGAATAATTTCCAATAAATATTGGAAAATATTTTTTTCTTATCCATGACAATTCAAAGAATAATTTTTTTTCAAAAATATTACTTCGTGAAGCAAATGAAGCCGACGCATAGAAAGTTATATAACATCTACACCCTAGACGATTGGAATTAAAAGGGAGACCAATTAATCTGTCGGACTTACACAGCATCTCGCATAATTGTCAATTTGTTATTAATTGTTAACTTCGAACATCAAATTCACGTCAAGCATGGACTAGATATTCAAGTCCATCAAAGGAATTAACCATTATTCCACAATTCCGGCCACATGAACTTCACGGTACGTACGTAGAGAAATTAGGACAAATAGACTTGCAGTCATCACTCATAAGATCTAGAGCCATTATTTGTCGTAATATAAGGGCCAAGACTGCAGCAATTGAACCCTAATTTTCTTATGATACTTCCTCAATTTCCTCATATGGGCCATGTATATGCAATCAAAAGTCATTTTACGTAATCTAAAGAGCATCTCACGCAACTTCTTCCTTTCTTCGTAATTGTGCTGCGACGACCATGGGTGTTTAAAGTTGGTTGCCTTTTATAGTTCTGGGCCAGGTCGTTACAGACGGTAACATCGGAATTTATGGTATGACTTCTTAAAAACAAGACCTCGTTTCTCCTTCCACTCACGGCACCCAATCAAAGTAGCCTTTGTTACTCATCATTAGGGCTGTCAATGGGTCGTGTCGGGTTGGGTTCGTGTCGGGTCAAGGTATATGTTGTGTCACAAGAGACAAACCCAAACCCAACCCATTTATTAATTGTGTCAAAAATTCAAACTCAAACCCAACCTATTTATTAAACGGGTTACCCGTTTCCAACCCGCTTAACCCATTTAATAAATAGGTCGTGTCGTGTTGAACAAAATGACTCATTTAATGATTAACACTGTGACCCATTTAACTAAAAAAATGCATAAATTGAGTAAATTCACTAAAAACTCCATAAGATGAAGAATATAAATAATTATATATAATTCATAAATAATTAAATCCAATAATGATGAAGCAAAATATTTCAAATTGTCCAATCTTAGGATCAAATACTTTCAACATCCAAAATTTCAAGAATAAGTATAACATAATCGGGTTATACGGGTTCACTTCGTGTTGGCGGGATGACACGTGGCCGACCCATTTATTAAATGGGTCATGACGGGTTGACCCGCTGCCGACCCGTTTTTTAATCATGCGGGTTCAACCCGCTTTATTTCATACGGGTTTCGAGTCGTGTTATTGGGTCGTATCGAAATTGACAGCCCTACTCATCATCCTAAGCACACTGTTTCTTCTTTGGAAATCATGTAATGCAAATCATTGAAGTTTAGGGTTACCCCATGCATTTCTGTTTCAATCAATGGTTTAGTTTATCTCTAGCTAGAAGCTAGCTTGCTAATACGGTAAATACCTAATTAACTCATAAAATTAACATTACAGTTCTGGGTATGCTGATCCACAGATCTAGACCCTTAGATTTACATCCACCCCTTCAGCAACATTACATTAATAAATCTGCAGCAATTAGCCTGCTCGAAGTCACCATCTTGATATGTAGTCATATTGTAATAACCGCAATTTCCATTTTCGTCTCGTGAAATTGTACGAAATGAATAAAGTGCTTTTGCACGAATGTTACTCGAAATAATTCTTTTTTTTTTTGAATTATCGAAGTTCCGAAACAAATTGTTTTAACAAAAGCTCTAATTATTCGATTCAAGAAAATCGACTTTTTATACTTACAGAATTTGGGAAAACTTTCTTCATGAAAGTTGTAGAGCTCGTCGATACAATCTCATACATATATGGAACACAAAAATCGAAGTTCGTATGAATTAGTTATGATTTTTTGAAAAAGTTTCCAATTTAGTATAAAGCTTCCTTTTTGGGAAATTTTCAAAAATAAAAATCAGTTTCCAAAAATGGAAACTGTCGGCTCTCCTCTCTCCCCCGACCGGAAATCGCACTTTTCCTTCTCCGAGCTATTTCTCCCTCCTCAGGCAAGCTTTTGACGTGAAACCAAGCCCATACCAGTTCGCCTACTTCCCATGAGTGGACTGGTGGTCACCTTTCCTCCCCAGACGGCGGCTACGCGGCGGTGGAGCTCGAGACCTATTTGAGCCCGATTTCGAGTCAACGCCGATATCTCGAGTTCTAGACCACCAATCTTCAATATTCTTGGACTGTAAACTCAAATTGAAGTTCTGAACAAGTTTCATGAAGGGATCGAAGCGATTTGTTGACGTTTTTACGTCGAACGGAGCAGTCGCCGGTTTCTAGAAAAATTCTGGCAAACCGAGTGTTCTAGGTAATTTTTCGACCACTTCCGTTCATTTTCAGACTTCATGCTAGTTAGGAAAGTGGTTGGGCTTGATGAGATGAAGAGGAACAGTCTGGCCCCGACACCATTGGAGGTGGTCGGCGGCGGCTCTGCCCCTAACTCTGGCGGCCCTTTCCGGCCACCTCCGGGGGTCAAAAATGTGATTTCTTTACATTTTTAAATTCTACATTTCAATACGATCATTTCGATACATTATACTCATTTTTTGAATATCGTATGATTTAGTTATGAATTTTACGATTTCGATCGTTCGATTAATGTTTTTTGAAGATCGGACCGTCCGATGGACTTGTATTTTGATATGTTGATCGTATGACTGTCCCGGTGACCTTGTGTGGTCACGGTCGAAGATTCGACCATTGGATCTTCGTATAATTGTGAATTAGTGATTCGGAATGCGATTCGTGAGAATCCGACCGTCGGATTTCCATAAAATTTTGTGGAGATGTTTGTAAGGACGATTTAGGAAGATCGGACTGTTGGATCTTCGTGATAATTTTGGAGGATGATTCTAAGGGCGATCTGTGAGGATCCGACCGTTGGATCATCGTTTAATTACGATCCGACAGTTGGATCATCGTTTAATTTTGATCTGACCGTTGGATCGTCGTTTAATTATGTTTTTGAGTTGTTGGCTAAGTTAAGATCGTATTGGATTAGGTGATCAATGGATTGATTGGTGGACGATGGTGAATCGTTGTTGAGCTGTTAAGAAGACGCAGCGGGAATTTAGAGTTGAGTAAACCTCACGTGGTTCATATTACGAACCGAGTATTTTTAATTACTTTATTTTCTGCAGTAAATGTGTGAAAATATTTATGGAATAAATATTTGTTTTAAAATCACATGGACTTGATCAACTACGGTCCATAGGTAAGTAAAATGATTTATTTATACAAAATGAATTTCACGATTTTCTTGTGTGAACTATAGTTGGTATTAGTGGTCACTCCTGAGTGGGTGATTACGTATATATATAATTACGTGATTATATACGAATTGGTGTGACATTGAAGAGTGTGAAATGGTAATAATTTATTTATATGGATTGAAATGTGGCCTTCCATATTTTTATACGTGATGAATATGATTGATGAATTCTTATTGATATTCATGATTTATATTGGAGGATGTATAGAGTAGAGAATGTAGGGTTCTAAGGATAGATGTCCGATGTTCGACGGTTAAGGATAACCGGAGTGTTTGCGTTCTGAGGACTGGGATGTCCGAAGTTCGACAGTTAAGGATAACCGGAGTGTTTGTGTTCTGAGGACGGGGATGTCCAAAGTTCGACGGTTTATTATTAACCGAAGTATATTGTTCTGAGGATGGGGGTGTCCGAAGTTCGACGGTTATTATTAACCGGAGTTTATTGTTCTGAGGGCAGAGAGCCCAAAGTTCGAGGGTTACCAAGTTAACCTGGAAATATGTCGTTTACTTGCACCTAGGCCAAGGTGACTGTAGCGATGTAGTTAGAGCTCTAACGTGTGGTCAAGATAGACCAGGGTGGTGTTATGTGGGGTTGAGTGTTTGTAGGACCCAAGTGGTGTATTGTGATTTTGAGTATTGTGAAAAATGTATTCCTCGTGATTTTTCCGTGAGTGGATTGATGTCTCTTTGCAGACGTATGATTGGTTGTTTATTGAGTAAATTGAATTGTGATTTAATAAAATTAACAGTTCCTTTCTGTTTACTCACACGAGCTGTCAAAAGTTTACCGGGTTTGGTGTTGTTGCAATCCTGGTACACTATTCAAATTGTGTAGCGGGAAAATCCTGGGTCAGGAGAATCAGGGCGGTGATCGTGCGGATTAGAGTATTATTTTGGTTTTACAGTTATTGTATATTGTGAGGTAAGTTATTGTATATTGTGAGGTAAGTTATATTTTGGTTTTACAGTTAGAGTATCATATTGGTTTTACAGCTATACATGTATAGTACATTCAGATTCAATTATTCAAAATACGATCGAGTATGTTTTAATTGGGAAAAAAAAAAATCATACATGCAGATCGATATGATCCGGAAGTATACAGAACTTAACGAACAGAAATATGTAATTGACGTTTAATTGTGTACATTATTAGGCATACAAAGTTTTATACACCCGTACATACAGATCGTGTAAGATCATCTTTATGAGATCTTTGAGAGAATATAGATCAGTGAAGCGGTTCATTCATCAACCGTGCCCAGGTGCTCTTGGCGTTTTACCATCGTCTAAGCCTATTTTCTTTCCCTGAAAGATCTTTATTTGTTGATGCATTGTAGCGGTCCTTTCAAATTCTGCATTGAAATCAATCAAGAAAATTGTTTAATGATAATTAAAAACACCATGAACTCCTGAATGCTAGTTCAATGACAAAGAAATTAAAGAACTAAAATGACGGAACGAGATTAACCGCTTTCCGAAAGTTGCAGAACTCTGCAAATTGCTATTTGAGGTGAGCACAGTAATAGGAACAGCAGGAAAATGAAGGGAATCAAGTAATAAGCAGTGGAACTATTGCAGGTTTTCTTGTGAGCCATATGGTATATCATACACGTACTAATAATAGGTATAAGTTTTTATGGCTATTTCACTTGCTTATAGTGTGTAACTGTGTTCTATATATAAAGATGATGCGAAAAACACCACAGCTACAGAAAACTCATATTTTAACTAATTGACTTGTATTAATCTATTTTTAATTATGACAAATAGTCAAGGTCAAGAGGTTCTCTGAAGAGAAAAGTCTTTTGGTGCGCCCACCAATCACAGTTATTCATTTAAAATAGGGATTTTATCATAAACAGTGTATGAAATATGGATGATTTTACACTTTGGTGTATGAACTTCAACTATCAAAATGGTGTATGACTTTTGCATAGCTTATTCACTTTAGTACATGAGACTAACTCCGTTAAGTTTTACCGTTAAGCTAGTTCTACTATTTTGATTCTGCAATAATTTAATAGTACCGAACAGAAAACCAAAAACCCTCCTTTCCTAAGGACTAGCCTTCAACATGCCATTTCACCTAACGACTTCCTGTCTAAGCGGTTACTCACAGGGCGGAATCACTGCTGCCAAAGTAGAGGATGATGATGGTAATCATGTAGGATATTTAAAAACTAAATGCAGATGTTCCTATTTATATGAAGGTACATAAATTAATAGAACAATTTTTTTGTGATAAGGTACTGGTCCCACAGTCAAGAATTTATTTATTCAAACATAAATACAACTGATAAACCCAGAGCCTCACTCTTGGACAAACAACTAAAATGTACTTTTATTCATGACTATGAAGACACTTACTTGGAAACGTACTCTGTTCCTTCCGAAGTAGAGGACTAGTACTGCTACTATAGCTTTCTTAGTTGAGAGGAATTTCAATCTTTAGACTAACTATGGCAATTTTTGAATGTTGAGTTATTCTCTCTATTCTCGAATGCCTTCTAAGATAAGCTAAAGCTCCTTATATAGGGAGCGGAACCCAAATTACAATTCAAAACATAAAAAATGTATAGAACAACTCCGTGAACTTCTGCTTTTCTGAGTGCTCTTGTTGGTAGAGGTCGGACAAGGAAAAGCAAAAGTGGTTTGGTGAAATGTTTTTCACTTTTTTCTTTTTGAAAAGCAAAAGTCTCTTTTTGAAAAAGAGAATAGGCCTTTTGTCTTGGTGCTGTTTTCTTTCACCTATGGTTTCACCGTGATGCTACATATTCTCATCTGTTTCTGAATTGTGGCCAAAGACAAAGGAGTTGTTGTCTGCCTGGGCCATTCTAACAGTGGTAGCATTATCTTCGACATCTGTATCAACATACATCTTGTAGTGGTTGTCAATTTCGAGCTTTTCCATCCAGTGCATGCATGCCATTGTCGAGTCTATCTCTTTTCTGGAGAGAGATAGGAATAGGCCACTGCTGACTATGTCAGGATGATCGTATGCAGTGATGATTATTTTTTCTCCTGCTACAAGGAAGGTATTGCTGATATCTTCAGAGATGATCTTTTTGATGTAGTCAAGAGCCATGGCCTTCATCCATGGGATGCTTGAATTTGGTTGGCCATTGTATGCTACACAGGCTGGTTGAAGATATTTTCTTTGAATAATTCTCATATAATGATATGGAGGAATATATTCAACCTCACCGTTTGCCTTCTGGCTCCATTCTGGAGGAGTGGATCTGAACTTCAAACGAAGTGTACAGTCATTCTTCCTGATATTTTTGACTGTGTTGACAATGATGGGCTGCAAACCTTTCAGATCATCATTTGTTTTGGTCCACAGATTATGGACAAAACCATTTTCAACAAGCCATAGCTTGTGTTCTTGAGGATGTTCACTCTGAACATTGACCAGGTATCTTCCAACATAAGGTCCTGAAACAATAAAAAGGGTTGGAGGAACTAGGTTTTCTGGATTATGCCTTCCTATCAGACTATGGAATTCATGCCAGTCTGATTCATTGAGTGCCATGATCGGGACCCTAGCACTTTCTGAACTTTCAAGGAAGGAAATTTTTTCTTTTCTTACAGCGCTCTGCTGTGTATGAAGCTCCTCACTCTGTGGTCTACCATTCTCGTAGAGTTCTTCAGCTAATGCGAAAAGAGCAGGGAACATCAGACCACTGCTTCTTTCTTGAAAGGCAAATAAGAGATTATCCAGGATTGCCTTCTGGTGATAAGCTAGTCTCCTACCAGTTCTGAACACAGGAGTATCAAAAGTTCTTAATTCATAATTAAAAACATTTATAACTCCACTTGGAGTTGGTCTGCTTTTTGGCAAAGCAGCAGCCATCAACGGTCTTGATGAGCCTTTACTGTCTGCCGTTTGAGACGGGCTAGCCAATCCTTTACCCTGGGATTGATCAGTTGAGGCCGGGCCTTTCGAGCCTAGTAGAAACCTTTTAAGGAGTTTTTCTTTGGTTTCTTTGAGATTTTCTTCAGGTTCAAGTTCTTTCCCAGTTCTTCTGCTTCTGGGATTACGACCTTCGTCGTCTTCTTTTTGGCTGAACATTGCCATTTCCCTGGTTAATGCGTCTGGAAGATAATTCTTGTTGCCTGCAATTAATTCAACATTATAATCATATTGGTTAAGAAATAATTGCCAGTTGGCTAATCTTCCTCTATCTGCAGCTTTATCTAGTTTAAAATTTTTGAAATTCTTTACTCTAGCACAATCGGTGAGGACAGTAAAGGGTTTTCCAAGAAAAGCTGGAGAATTTAAAATCGTTTTCTTGACAGCCAAAATTTCCTTTTCCCCTGTGGGATAATTCAGTTCTGCAGGGCTGAACTTGCCACTACAAAATTTACAGATCTTTTCAATGTTAGTTCCAGGCGCTTTCGCAAGAACAACACCGGACCAATAATTATCGCTCGCATCTGTTTGGAGGATAATTACATCATTCTCTTCTGGTTGTTGAAGAGGAGGAAGGATTTTGCAGAGATTCTTTATCTGCTTCACGATTTTTTCATCATCTTCTGTGAAGTTCCATTTTCTTTTGGAACTTGTCTTAGGAGATAACATTGCTGTTAACCCTGAGATTTTTGGAATGAAATCTCTCCCATAATTTATGACACCAAGAAATCTCTCTAGACTCTTAGCATTAGGAATTCTATCTGGGAATTTCCAGATTTTCTCAAGGATGTGAGGTTAGAGTTTTATTACTCCATTCTTGATATTTATTCCTAGGAAATCAACTTCATCGAGGATAAAGAAGATTTTCTTTTCACCTAGGATGATTCCATGCTGAACTATCAGCTTTACTACCTCATAGAGGTGTTTCATGTGTTCTTCTCTGTTTTTGGAGAAGACTAGGATGTCATCTATGTAGACGACGCAGAACTCCGCCACATGCTTGAAGATGTTGTCCATCTTTCTTTGGAAGATTGAGGGAGCTTGCTTTAGACCAAAAGGCATTACTAACCATTCGTAATGACCTTGTGGTGTTCCAAATGCAGTGAGAGGAACTCTCTCAGGATGTATCTTGACCTACCAGAAACCCGACTTTGCATCGAATTTCAAAAAGACTTTAGCTCCTCGGAGCTGGTTGATCAATACTCTTACTTGAGCAATTTGATAACCGTCTTTGACAGTCTTTTTGTTGACATCTCTGTAGTCAATCACCATTCTAGCTTTTCCTCGTAGATTCTCTGCATGATTTCTCACGTAGAATGCTGGAGCATGATGAGGGCTAGTGGAAGGTTGAATCAGGCTCTTGTTCAGGAGATCTTCAATATCCTTTCTAAATTCTTTTTGATCTTCCTCTTTGTACTAAGGAATGGCTTTGACATGACAGATGGCATTCATGTCATGTAATCTTAATTCACAAACCACCGGGTCTTTTTCCCAAAACTTCTGAGGATCTACGTCTATATTCTGCTCGAGTAGTTTCTTGATTTTTCCAAGAGTGGGAATTTTCTGAGACTCAAGCTTGTTCTGGAAGTGCTTGAGATTATGTTCATGGATGAAACTAGCTTCTTCATCTTCACTAGTTTCTTCTTCTTCTTCTTCAGAAGATTGTTCAACAAGTAATTCTTCTTGTTGCTTGATTTGGAGTATGGGCTCGAATTTGGGTTTGTAGGGGGTAAGATCACCACAATTCTGTTGCGATCTCTGATACTGACTAGTAAAACCGGGACCTACCACACTTTTTGCTTGTGTGAGTCGGTCAGCCCAGAACACCCGTTCTCCTTTTCTGAAGCCTATTGCTTCTTCATCCTAAATGAATCTTTGTTGGAGAATAAAGTCAGTGCCCAACAAGAAATCAGATCCTTGGCCTTCAGATTGCCAAACATTCTGGATGATAAATGTTCCTCCACCTATGGTGATATGAACATTTTTTGCTACTTTTTTCATGGTGAGATGGCTCCCATCAAATGTAACACCAGTAGCAGATTTTTTTCTTATCTTCTTTCCAGAGTTCATCTGGAATTGCAAATCTCTTTGCAATGGTAAATCCTGATCCATTATCCACAAAGGCATGTAGATGATATTTTTTATGATCAAGGAATTTCAGTCCAATCTCTATGTAGTTGCTGTATCTACTGGTAGAGACGACTTTCGATTGCTGAAGCTCATTTTCTTGAGCTTGTTCCTTGGGAATGAATGGTTTACATTCTTCTGGAAAAATTTCTGGTCGTTCAACCAGTTCAAAATTTTCTTTTTCATCGATTTTTTCTTCATCGATGATTTCTTCCTTTTTTTCTTCTTCTTTCTCTTTTTGTTCAGAGAAATATTCTTCATATTCTTGCTCAACCAACTGGCTGACAAGACCATTCTTGGTTTTTCTTCTTGCTTCAGTTATGAAGCATTCTTTGTGATAAGTCTTCTTAGACTCTTCACAAAACATAGGGAGACCATTCGTTTCATGACATAAACAGTAGTCACAAACGAATGTACCAGGGTTCACCTGATAAGAAGACATTAAAGCTTCTGTTTTGCTTTCTTCCCAAATTTTGATTTTCAAAACATTCATTTGTCTGATTCGAAGTACTCTACTTCAGAATCTATCTCAGACTCATCTGATGATTCTTCTTCTTCAAACCAGGCAGAATAAACTGACCTGTCGTCATCTTCATCATCAGAATAGGCTATTTCGTAGCCTTTCATGTTTGCTACTTCTACTATTTGCTCATATTCTTCAAAGAGAGCTTTAGTAGATCTTTTACCTTTTCCGGGCATTCATTGGCATAGTGCCCTTCATCTTTACATAACCAACATCTGCAAGCTTTCTTGCTAGGTTGTTTATGCTGATAAGTATTCTTCTTTTTATTAAAGAATTTCTTTTTAGGATTTTCATCCTGCGGTTTCTTGTAAATGGAACTTCTCTTCACTACTACAAATTTCCCCAAACCCCACTGATTTGAATTAGTCCCTATTGGGACAAAGGAGACTGATAACAGTGGCTGAAGGCATTAGCCACTATGCAGCCACTAATGAGGAATCAGTCCCCTCTATAGCAGGTGCTATTGGGGCAAAGGGCACTGAAAAAACAACAATGGAATAACTTCATCCAAGGCAAGATAGAATGTAAACCCACACTGATGTTAGTGGCTTTGGAATACCACTGATATCAGTGGCAATTTATGAGATTGGATTAAAAAAAATAAGGTGCCAATTGGCACCTCTACATTCTTGTATTGTACCTTATACTATATTTCAGAATGTATCATACAATAAATATACTAACTAAAAAGTTACAGATGCACCCATCATCCAACTGTATTTTATATAACTAAGACTCTTCATCCCACAGCTGCAACTCTTCTTTGATACGGACAACCTGCAAATTACATCAATTTGTTAGTTCTTATTCTAAGAATTACACAGATGGACATCTTACATATTAAAAACATTACAGAGAAGGTAGAGGTGTCTCTTTGGGTGAGAGAGAGTGCAAAGGAAAATGTAGACAGAGTGCACGATGACTATAAATCTATAATACGACATGTAATAACTTGAGCTTCCTAGCCAATCCTAGGACAACTTCATGGAGCAGTACCCATTAAGTAATAACGATATGATCCTATGTTTCCAGTAGCACCTAATACCCTAAGTCAACTTTATGAGAGCAGCCAAGTGCAGTATGTACGTAATAGATCATAAAATTAGTTTATCAGATTAGTAATCTTAGTATGTTTTAACGGTTAGAGAGTAATAGAGAGAGAGAGCAGTAGCTGATATTTGTTTTTATTACTCAGCAGAAGCAGAAATTGGAAGAACCATTAGACTACAATTTGTCTCATAATGTATCAAGATATACTGACAAAAAAAAAAATGTATCAAGATATGCTCCAGTCTTACAACATAAAATGAAGTAAATCATGCACCACAGTATAAATTTATACCAGAACTTGTCGTTGGCCTTGTGCTTTTTAACCTCATCTACAATACCCAAACCCTGAGAAGATTATTATTTATCGATTAGAATATAGGATAAACATTTTGATAAGTACAGATCATCAGCCTCCACAACGATATGAACTAAACCCAATTAATGAAAGAAATGCTGAAATTGATTATGTAGGCAGCAGAGAGATAATAAGAGGAATACGACTGGAGCAAATTCTAACCTTATAATACCAATTAGCCAAAATAACCAAACAAACCTCATCACAAAATGAAAAGTTCTTGCATCCTAGGTTGAACAGATTTGAAAAGCATAAATGAAAACATATAGTAGGAAAATGAGAGGTGTCATTTTATTTATGGATGCGTTTAAGACTACCAAAGTATACTGCTGACAATTAGTTGAGCACTCACCATCATAGAAGTAAATCACTATTGAATCTAGGGCACCAAAAATCCTTATCAGAATTATCAAGCAACAATAAATAGAAGGCCAAGGTAGTAACTAAAGTCTTCACTAACATACATATTTTGGCATTCAATTTTCTTCAGTTGCATTATATTATAACTCGGTTTTTTCAACAGCTGAGTGATGCCATATTGGCAAAACCTGACAAGAAATGTGTGTAGATTCCTTGTAGCTTTTCATGATTGGACCTTTAGTCTGATTATTTCCATATATAAAAGCTCACAAAAGGTTGCAACTCCATGTTTTTACTCCCCTAGTGGTCTGCAAATGCCTCATTACAGTCTCACTTATATCAATGAATTCTTCTTAAAGGTTCTGGTATTTAGCCTGTAATACTGTAACTGCTGCACTAGTTTAGTGTATCTTCTGAGTTTAGGTCCTTATTATTAGAAGGAATGAAAATTTACCCATGACAAAAGGCAATCAAATAGCAGTGATATAGATATACACCAAAAACAACAAACCAAAACAATGACGGAACTTATTGGGAAACATGAAAAACCAAGGCAGGTGAGTGTATACAACAAAGACATAGAGATAAGGCAAGTAAAGTCTAGCACCTCCATGTCATGAAAACAGAGAGCTAAATTCATCCACATGTCATTCTATGTGACTGTTAAGTGACCATCCACCAGGTTAGAATAGAATAAGAGCATTTCCTGTAATAGAAAGAAAGAAAAAAGATACAAGTTATGCCCTTTTATCCATGTATATCAACAACTTTTGTCCAAAATAAAATATGACAAATTATAATAATTAATCAAAAGAGAAGTAGGATGTTACTAATAGAAAAGGAAATGCTGAAAGCAAGCAATGAATCTATAACACTACTTCATAACCAAAAGAGAAGCATGATGTTAGTAATAGAATCTTTACTCAAGTACAGCTTACAAATATTGCAAAAACTTCAAAAAACCTTGCACCAATGGCAATTTGCAGAACTATTTCGGTTGTTCCCATAATCTACTGCTGCAAATTGGGATCCTTGCCATTGACCGTGCACCCAACCGAGAGAATCTCCTTGGCGGTCCTGCTCAGACGAAAACAGAAACCAGATCATGAAGACTTTAGTAGTATTTAAAGTCTTACAAAGGGTAAGCAATAGAGCCAAGAGATTCGTAATTGCCTAGAAGAAAACAGAAACCATCTCAAAGCCACATCGGTGACTCACTTGCTCAGCCCTTCAAGCCGGTGCTCAAAATAGATAAAAGAAATCACTTCAACACAGCACAAATTCCTTCTGCAAAAGAACCAAAAAAGTTACCCTCCATAAACTTTTCCTTTTCTTCAATAAGAAAGAATATGACCCAAACCCAAAAACAAAAACACATCTTCATATGCTTCTAGACCTAACGAACAAAAACCACAAAAAAACCCTATACTAATTTCAGTGTAAGCGGAAGCCAATGTGAAGCAAAAATTGAATAAAACTCATAAAGGTTGAATCTTTCTTGCCTTGGAGATGCGAGACTCTCTGCTGCGGCAAAGTAATGTTTTGAACTTTCGGGTTTTCAGAGAGCAAAATCAATGTTTTGAATTTCAGAGGTGACTGCTGACAATCTCTTCCTTAGCCATTGATCTGGTCTTCATGATCTTGTTCCATTGCTTGGCGATCTCGAATTCTCGATGACGAAAAGAAAATTGAGAGGATTGACGAAGAGAGGAAATAGAGGGCGACAAGGCAGAGAAGAAAGAGAGGACAGAGATAGATCTAGATCTAGATCTTCTTCTCTCTCTACTCACGTTTTTGCAAAATCAAAATAAGCCATTAATATTTAATCCCAACGCATTTATTTACCACCGATAAAAGTCACTATTGTCCTTTAATCTGCATGCACTGGTCATAATACCCACTTATCGGCAATGATAGAGCCACTATTGTCATTAAACTAATAATATGTTATCTGTACTGTTTATATTACCCACTGATGATCAGTGAGAGCAAAAAAACACCCACCAATTTTTCAGATAAGTGTATCACTGTTCACTTTGGGGACTGATTGGTTTGTGGTGGCTAATAAAAGGGTGCTATTGGGGAAATTTGTAGTAGTGCTTGAATTTCCAATCTCTTTTCTGATTACTCTTTTTGAATCTTTTAGAGTAATATTTTTCTTTCTTTTTCCTGTGGACTTTGGATTCATGACATCCCCAGTTTGTGGGCATATCCAATATTCCATAGCAGAAATTTTCAACTCCTTTGAGTTGCTTCTTAGCCATCTTAGCTCTAAGATTGGATTTGCATTGCTCCTTCAGTAATTGCCGGATTCTGTCGGCAATTCCTCCAACTGAAAATCTTTCAATTGGTTTCTCAGCTATGCTTTCTCTCACAGCTGTTCTCCATGGTTCAGGGAGCTTTCTGTGCAACAGATTAACTAGATCAGTATTCTCTAGTTCACCAATTGTACAGTAATATTCCTGAAACTCATTCAAGTATTCTTCGAAATATCTCATGTCGCAGATCTTGAGAGCATTGATATTCGACTTTGCCGTTTCTTTAGCTTTCTCACTCAAATTTGAGAGATCTCCACAGAACTTATCGTACAGGGGTACTGCAAAATCATACGGAGACTTTGAATTTTTTATTTCTTCAAGCCAGTCTCTTCCTGTGGCAGTTTCTTTGAAGGATAGGTAGTACTTTTTTTCCACTCCAGTAAGAGTAGTTTCATAGTACACCTGCAAATCTGGTGCTTCAAATTTGCCAAGGGTAAGTGCAGAAGCCATCATCAGGCTGTCTACCCATTGGTCAATGGTTTTTCTTTTGTCTAGACTTTTGTCTAGATCTAACCATATGCCATTGTTCGTAATAGGAACTCTAGGCAGATTGTCCTCTGGGACAAATCTTTGGGAATTTCTTTCCCATTTTTTACCCGAGGGGGCTTTCTGAAATGGGAGTTTTGTTTCCCTACTTTCTCGGCTAATGAAAGTTCTGGAGCTTTCTCCTTCTTCCATTTCAATATCTTGATAAGGAAAGACTTTTCTCGTCTTTCTGATTTTGAATTCTTTCATTTCTTCGATTAGTTTTCTAATCGTTCAGGATTTCACAATTTCAGCTTCTTCATAAGAGCATAGAGCCTCTCAGCTCTGAGCATATGGACCGGTCTATTTAGATCAGCTTCCAGATCTTCTTCTGATATTGGCTCTTCAATAGTGGGTTTTGTACCACTGACACTAGCTTCTCTAGTGCTGTAGCTTCTTCTCAGAAGACTGTTGTTTATCCTGAGGTTCTCAGGACAGACATCACTTTTTCTGTGATTGTCGAAATTGAGGCTGATTTCTCCAGTTTTTCTACTCTCGTAGATTTTTGCTTTTGCTCTTTGCGGTTACTTTTTTGGACCGGATAATTTCCATTCAAGAGGAAAAGTAACTTCATCCCAAGTAACTTTATGGATCTGCTGGGAATGGTTATTTTGATTGGTGAGGAATCCAGTAGTAAGACCTGGGATATTTGTTATCCTTGTCTTAGGGGCTACTGTAGTACTCATCAATTTATAGTATATTCTATATACTATAGCAAGTTCTTGCATATCTTCTTTCATAGATATACCATCTGTCTTGACTCTCAGTCGGAGACAGTGAGCTGCTTCTTTCAAGCTGGTGGTGAAGTTTGGGAAGCAGTTGAAGTATGCTATTTGATCGCACAAGGATGCTTCAAGTGTTCCAAACAGACTAGCTTGGAAGTCTGTTAACCTGTTGTCCTGTAGAACATATAGGACTGAACAGTTTATTCCTTCTCGAGCAAGCAGATTTATGCCTACTTGGACTGCTCCAATATGCATAAATTGATATTTCTTTGCTTGAGCTCTGGCAACTTCTGCAGGAGTGATCAGTAGAAGATCGGTCTCTCCACCTGCTGTAGCTGGGGTTGTGATTTCCAGTAGTTTAAAATGATGGCTATCCATCAAGTCAAACTTTCCTTTTCTGTAGATTTGTTTAAAATCTAATTTTGGAATTGAGGCGTTTTTTGCCTCTTGTTCGATTTCATTGAATTCAAATTCTTCAGCATTCAAGAGTTGTACTCCTTTCTTCTTTCCAAAGATGCTTAACATCTTCATTTCTCTTTTCTCTGGGTTTTCATACCGGATACTAGTCTGACTAGTAGATAGTTCCAGAAAAATCATGTTTGGGACACGATTTGTGTCTGGTTTTTCTAATGGTTTGAATTCATTAGTTTTCTTTTTTACTGTAGGCATTTTCTTGTCCTTCAGTATATTTTTCACTAAATCCAGCGTTTTTTGCTGTTCATTGATTTTTCTACTGATGACTGTCAGCTTTTCTTCTTCCGTTTTTGGAAGTTCCTTGATATAATCCAGTCTGTTTTCCAATCTTTCCAATTGGTGGATTATAGCAGGTATTTTTTCTTGATGAGGTTGACATCTAGATATTTCTTGTAAGAACTTCTTATATTTCTCATCAGAAGATTTCAATAGAGAATTAATTTTCTCTAATAGCAATTCTGACATTGTCCCCATTAAGGAGGGGTTCTCCTTGAGCTATTTTACAAGCTCTGATACCAGTGATGTGAGGATCTAACCAATACTCAAATAATCAAGAGGTTTTTGTTCATCTTCCAGAACATATAAAAGATTATCAATAGCTTGTTCTATTTTATAGATTCTGGTTTGCAATCTATAAATGATATCCCAGTAGTTGGGAGATTCTCTATTCAGACTGTCTCTAAAAGCTTTCAATTTTCTCAATTTTTCTCTTTCTTTTTGCAATTCTTTAGTAGTAGTTTTGCATATAGCTACTAATTGAAGTCTGTCTACAATCGAAATTATGAATAGTAAAAATTAGTTGTTTACCTTCGAGTGTAGAGGATAGATTTATAGCTGTAAAAGAGTAAACAAATAAATTCACAAATATGGGCCCACTACGCTTTATCAATTTTTTTTTTTTTTTTGTAAAGATAACGGAAAAGTTAACGGTATACACCAAAATGAAAGAAGAGAGCAAAATTGATATACCGATGTGATAGTTATGAAAGTTGGTATACTAAGTGTAAAATTGTTTAGATGGGTACATTGTTTGTGAGTTCTCCCTTTAATATGTTTTAAAATTTTATACTTATATGCTCTGCAAATGTCTAGTGAAATTTTAAAATTATGCCTCACTCACTGTCTATATGGCCTACAGCACCACACATGCGCACGATGGCCGTACTGAAAAATTACTCCATTGTGAAATAGTGGTTTTTTTATTTTTTTGAAGAAGGGTGGTGTGGCTGCCCTTAAGTACCTTTATTAATGAAACAGGATACATTAGAGGGACATGTTGCCTTAACCCCAACTATGTGGCAAGAGAATGTCCCGCAATAATAGCAGGAATATCTACAAAAACAATAGATCCTAACATGCACCAAATAGCAATGGTTGCATCTCTAGCAACTGCATTTGCTTTACAAGAGTGGTGACATACCGGAAAGATCAATCTCACGAAGAGCATCAATATACAAATAATAAAAGCACTTTCCACTATGTTGCCAATCGGAATCAAGACCGATGACACTTTGTTTCATTCTTCCACTAGGAGGTTGCGCCCAGTCAACAACTACTCGCCGCTCACTAGGTCAGACAAGGCCTTACGCAAGCCAGGACAAAGCCCACCTAACTAACGCACCGCGAGTGGCAGAAATTTATTTTAAACATAACCTACGAGGACTGAAATAATCAGCAATACCTATAATACCTAATAACAATGAAAGGCAAGCCCACCAGATTAGGCCCAGTAGCCTAGATGAGGCCCCAACTCCTTCGTTCCCAGCAAGTCTGACGTGCTGAGCCGAAGAACACCGGCGCCGACGAAATTGTACAGCCACCCCCATGGATTCACGTTGCAGCACTGAGCCATGAACAACCAGCGAAATGGACGGTTGAATCGCCCGGAATCCCAGAGCCAAACTGAATCCGGGTACCTGAGTGGGATGATCACCATGTCTTCCATCAGAATTCCACAACCCCAAAGCAGGGGAAGATGCAACGCCATCCCAAATCGACAATGGAGGTCGTCCTCACGAACCACCGATCCACTACCATAACTCTGCCCTTGAGCACATCCCGACTCAATCGTCGATTGGCTACCAACAAACCCGCATAACTCCGTATGTCGTGTCCTAGCTATATGCAAAACAGACAACGCACTCTTCTCGTTTCGGCCCCAACCACACCACTGCCCCTTGCCGGTGGACTCACCTACATCTACTACTCCGACGACAACATCACAGGGACCGGCCGCCTGACGGAGCAACACAACCTTCGAAACACCAAGCACGAAAACCGTTCCTTTTTCTTAGTAACTGATGCAGAGCGTTTTTTTTAATTGATAAGATAAACAATTTAATTCAGATATAGTGGCTTCTGTTTAAGGAAAACTGAATTAGGAGAGAATTGAGTCGTACTTTCATTGATAATAGGAGCCTCTTTATATAGAGGAATACAAGCATAGAGATAGAGTTGTACATAGAAACATAATCGTACATTGATTGGATATCTCATAAGATTCTCCGAGAATATCTCTAATATAAACCCCTTTTCAACTAGAGCAAGTAACCTCGAGTTTGGACCAGACACACATTTTGGATTTACTTGAACACTCCCCCTTGTGTCGTCCAAACGTGGTGCTCCTCTCGTTGCCTCATTAAAAAACTTTGCCGAGTAACAAAAACCCTGTGGAACAAAAATAACTTCGGTCGAAGGGGAAAGAGAGCACAACCCACCATTTACGTTTCAAGACCACACATGTAGACATCTCCCCCTGATGTCTGCATCTCCCCCTGATGACAACGATCATGGGAGTTCGGATAACTTCGGCAGAAGATGCCACCAACATGTTTCTCAAAAGTGGAATTTAGGCAATGACTTAGTGAGAAAGTCTGCCACACTGTCCTTAGATCGAACCTAGTTCACTTTGATCTTGAGGAGAGTCTGTTGTTGCTGATTATGCTTGGTGTTGTCGCTTTTGATGTAGCATTTGCTTCTTTATTCAAAACAAGCAGCATTATCTTAAATGCTCGTAGGCTCATCTGTGGTAGACTTCAAACCACAATTGTTTCGAACATACAAAATTATGGATCCAATCTATATACATTCACGAACCACTTTGTGAAGAGCAATAATATGTGCATTGTTCAAAGATATAACGACTGGGGTCTATTTCTGTAGACCTCTAAGATATCACGGTCTTTACCCATGGTGAACACTTAACCATTTTGGGAATGACCTTTGTGTGGGTCAGAGAGATACCCAACATCAGCAAAACCTTCCAAAACACATGTCGTTTTGGGATGGGGATAGTGGACACAGGCCAGTGTTGGCGGCGTTCCTGGTGTGTGATGGGTCCAAATCCATCATCTCTTTGTAGGGATAGAACAAGCCCATATCAATCATACATCTCAAGTATCGAAAGATATCTTTTACACCAATCCAATGGCGTCGCATTGGCGCAGAGCTATATCTAGCTAATAAGTTCATGGCAAATGAGATGTCCGGTCTTGTGCATTGAGCTAAGTACAATAATGTGCCTATTGTACTCAAGTAAGGCACTCCTGCCTCTAGTACATCTTCATTATCATCCTTCGAATAAAGAGGATTCTTTTCAGGATCAAGACTATGAACGATCATGTGGATGCTTGAAGGTTTGACCTTGTCAAAATGCCTAAGCATCTATCAACAAGATGCTCAAGTTCCAAACCGAGACATAATCGTGTTCTCCCAAAATCTTTCATCTCAAACTCGGATTTCAAGTGTTCAGCGGTTTCCCTTAACTCTTTAAGGACTTCTAATGAAGATCATGTCCAACATGAACCACGATAAAATCCGAAACTTGTTATGGAAATGCGTGGGCATATCCCTTCCCAATCAAGTAGTCACTTTAGTGAGCGTTCCAACTTTATTGTAAACGCGCTCCATGGTCTAGAGCCACTTGACTTGGGTAAATGAAGTTCACCATGAACCTTCATGTATATTCCACATTTAGATCCCCATATAGATACGTAGTGACCACATTTGTAAGCTGCATGTTTAGTTATTTGCAAACTACCAAACTGACAGGGTAGTAGAGTGCAATGACATCCATTACGAGAGAATATGTCTCATCGTAGTCGATTCCAAAGCATTTTGTGAGATGCCTTGCACCATAAGGCGAGATTTCCATCTCTTTTTCTCATCACGCTTTCTAACGAAGACCCATTAGTCAATAGGTTTTATGTTAAAAGGTGTTGGCATCACTGGCTCGAAAACCTTCCTCTTCGTTAGAGAATCCAACTTAACCTAGATCGCATCTTTCCATTTAGGCCAAATCTCTCTACGTTGGCATTCATTCATCAACGGAGCGTGGTTCGATATCATCGGACTCAACAAACTCATGCGCAATGAAGTGCGTGACTACATCATCAATTATGATGGTGTTTCTATCCCACGTCTCATGTACACTAGTGTAATTTTTATAGAGCTCTATATTCTCAGGAATATGTTCTGACGTTGAGACGTCCCCTAACAATAACCATAACCCGGAAGATTCTCATGAGACGGATTTTGAGTCTTAATGATCAAAGGATTGAAATGTGCCAAAGTATCCTTCTAACTCACGGGTCTCCCACGCATCCTAGCTGGGGTCATGGCCTGTAACGCCAGAGTGCCACTCTCT
This sequence comes from Rosa lucieae, assembly GCA_024704745.1. Lineage (NCBI taxonomy): Eukaryota > Viridiplantae > Streptophyta > Magnoliopsida > Rosales > Rosaceae > Rosa > Rosa lucieae. Next base: position 62,128 of record JANPXK010000026.1, read on the forward strand.
TTGGTGTTGGCGCCATGCCTACCTCCGTGTAGGGTGGCGCTACGTCCTCTCGTAGGAACGTCCGTCCTTGCAGGCATGTTTACAGCATATTTGTGTGATCTCATCACTTTAATGGGGATCGAGATGAGACATAGTGGGGACAGACCACGATAATTCATGTCGTTCCTGCTGAACATCTGTGTTCTTATCTCCCCCTAATGATAGGAAGACTGTCTCATCAAAGTGACATCCGCAAATCTAGTAGTAAGGAGATCGCCGAGCAAGGGCATGAAGTGGCGGACGATTGTTGGAGTCCCAAATCCAACGTAGTTGCCCATTCTTCTATGAGGACCCATCATAGAGCGCTGTGGCGGCGCAATTGGCATATAACTAGCACACTCAAATATGCGTAAGTACGATACTTGTACCCAGTCACTAGCTGTAACGCAGAGGTAGATTGAGTGGCGATAGGTCGTAGACGAATAGCTGCATACGATATTGCATCACAGGATATAATGAGGTTGGTGCGCATTACCAATAACCTGACGTCCATCATAGTCTTTTCTGCGAGACCATTTGGGTGTGTACGTGGGAATATGATGTCCAACATCCGTCCCAATGCAATGACCATCGAAAGTCTTCGATGTAAACTCACTAGCATAGTCAAATCCAATTGACTGAATAAGATGATTCGGGGAGTGAGCCTGTTGTCATATGATATGTGCTAGGAGTTTAGCATAAGCACCATTATAAGTGGACAATGGCACAACACGTGACCAGAGTGTTTGCGTGTCAAACCAACATCATGAGATATTTAAACGTCCGCAAGTTGGTTGAACTAGTCCACAGAACCCCCACGGATTCTATGTAAGAACATAATGATTATTTTTATATCCTTTGCATAGAACGGTCTCAGCCTAATTTCCCTAAGGAAAGGGCTTTGTAAAACTAGCGAGAGGCTTTAGAAGCAACCAATGAGGATTTTGGTTGGGCATGAGCGTCTGAAACGCTATTTGAAGCAAGTTGGTGATTGCAGCATCACCTGGGGAGCCATCACCATGATGGACGCCATCTATGGTGTCATGGATGGGGACTGTGCCGGCCCTAGGCTGGTGGTGAACGGCGGCGGTGCCATAGGCAGCGGCGGCGGTCACATTTAGTCCAAGAATCAACCTTTGATTCATGCTTCATGTCGCTCGAGAGAATGGATGTCTGTGTGAAGTCTTTTGTAGACGGATCATCATATTATGACTAGGATGATCTATCATGTCATGACAAAGCCAATATGTGTCTAAATCCAAGAGATATTCTCTCATAACTTTTATTGGATTAATAGCTCGAATAGTGACATAAATTCCACTAGAGAGACATATAAACTTCTTTAAGATGCGTCTTTGTTCGCAATCATTAGAGGTATTGCAAAGGAACTCATTTCCGTTCTCTACATGCGTTTTCGCATGGAATCCGTTGGCTATTCATAGGGTATGATTTGCCCTAAGATCGTAGAGAGTTTTTGTGACAGTAATCAAGGTACCATTTGGCAAATGGAACTTAGGCTATTCCATGTCCTTGAATTAATACTGATGGCCCAACCATCATAGTCACAAAGTAATATGCTCAGAATCAAAATTGAGTCATAATGAAAAGAACTCGAAATTTTATTCATAAGCCAACAGAGTTACATCATTGTCTCTTTGACCAAAGAAAATCTAATCCAAAATGCTAGCTAATGCAAAACAATGGTGGTCGTCTAACTTCTTTCGGTAATTCCAAACTAAATGTCACCAGGTGAGTAGAGAGATGTCGATGGAGCAAGGCTCGCTTAAGTACCACTAATCTCATAACCTTCCTAGACATCACACTTATTTTGGGTGAGCCTACTTTGAAGAAAGACTAAACCATTGGCATTTACTACAAAAATATATGGCAATTGCCTATTACATCTCTTGGAAAAAATAAAGACATAAACAGAATTGGCGATCTATTGATCCCAGCCAGATTTGTAGTCTTCAATCCTTCACTCTAGATCATCTTCTTGATCTTCTTGTTCCACATAGTGAGCTTCTCTTGCTTCACAATATGTTTTGTAGGCGGTGACAAGTTCTTCACGAGCTCTACAAATGTGTGCCCAATGATTAGACACTCCACATCGAGGACATACATCTCTTTGCTCAAACTCCATTGATTGAGGCGCTTTGAAAACGTCATTTAGATGCCTCTTAGTGTTGGTGGCACCACCAACATGGCCAGAGGCGTGGCCTCCCTCTCTCTTTCCAGGTTGACCTCTTCGGTTTCGTGTTAGCCTATTTTGGCGATTACCTTCCCAAGTAGAGCGATTATATGGACCAGAAAGTCCAGAAATATCCCTAAGGTTAGGGTTTCGCTCTTGGCGCCTTCTCTTAGGGGCGCGACTATAATTTGATTCCGGAATATGCTCTATTTCCACGGATCTCGAATTATAGTTCTTCACAAGGATGTTGTCATGCTTTTCAGCGACATTCATAGCTCCAATGAGCTCATGAAACCTTGTGATCCGTCCTGCAGTAACATCAATTCAATAGTTCTTAGCAACCATCAATGCAGAGACGGGGAAGGTAGAGAGAGTCTTCTCAATCAACATCGCATTTGTGATCTCTTTACCACAGAATTCCATTAAGGATTTAATGCAAACTGGTTCCTAGTTATAGTCAAGAACTGACTTGAAATCACAGAAGCGAAGGCTATGCCATCTCACTTCTAGGTCAGGAAGCAGGGAGTCACGGTCGTTGCCAAATCTTTCTTCGAGTGAGACCCACAGCCTTCTGGGGTCTTCTTCATTCATACACTCGTACTGGAGCGAATCATCCATATGATGAGTCATTAGGATGATGGCTTTCGCCTTATTTGCCTCTAAGGCTGCTCTATTTGCTTCCAAAGCTTGAGCTTGCTCAACAATTATCACGTTATGGCTAGGCTCAAGAAATCGTATCTAGGATTCCATTGGCCTTGAGATGCTGGCGGACATCACGAACCCACCTGTGATATTCAGAGCCAGTTGTTCCCAATGGAGCAAAGTCCAATTTGTTCAGGTTACTCATCTTGAAAGAGAACAAGAAATTAGGGTTAGTTTCGGAGTGAAAAAGGCTACCACGAAAACAAATAAAATTTCTGAGCGTAGTCGCTTCTAAGAAATTCGATTCCAAGAGGGGTTTGATTATATCGAAACAATGATGTTTGCGGTCGATCGTTTTATCTCAACAAACTCTAAGTTTGGAGGACTCTACAAGCTCCAAGCTTGGAGTGAGCACGAACCCCCACAGTTCGGCTTAATTTGGTCTCCCTTATGATAAAGAAATGGGGGTAGAAGAAGGGAGGTTGCAAGTCCCTGAAAAAGAAGAGAAATTGAATTTAAAAACTCTAAAAAAAAGGGGAACGTTTAGTAAAAAATACCTTGAAATAGGTCGCCGGAAATTTTGGCCGGGAAAAGTCACCGACGACGGCCGGAAGTTGACCCGAAACGGTCAACTTGCGTTGACTGTTGATCGGCTTTAACCAGGAGCTGACCGAGCTGACGTGGTAGTGGGTCCCCCGGATGCTGACGTGGTAGTGTGTCTCCTTGATGCTGACGTGGCTATGGGGTCTGGTGTTGATGTGGCTGTGGGCCTCTGCCTTGGGCTTGGGCTTCTTTTCCTTTCCTTTTTTTTTCTTTTCTTTTCCTTCTGCCAGTTTTCTACTGGAAGATTCAGTCTTCCGGTTCACTCACTTTTAGGCCGGTTGTTGTGCTTTTTCTTCCGGTTCCTGAATCTTCTGATTGAAAGGTATTTGGTGACACAATTTGGTTGAAATTGGATGGCCAGAAGATGGTGAATCGGTTGAATATTTGCTGCGGGTTGTATGGAGCTTCCGGTGGCCGGTTCGGTATGTTTCCGATCGATTCTTGGGGTGGCGCAGCCGGTTCTAGACTCCTGGGATCGAATGCTTCAAGGTGTGAGGTGGAGGCAGAAAAGGCTTTAAGGTTTTGTATTCGAATTCAAGGTTTTTAGCTTCTTGAATCAGGGTTTGGCTATTTGTTTCAGGGTTAGGGCTTCGTGCTGATAACGTGTTTAAGGAAAACTGAATTGGGAGAGAATTGAGTCAAACTTTCATTGATAATAGGGGCTTCTTTATATAGAAGATTACAAGCATAGAGATAGAGTTGTATATGGAAACATAATCGTACATTAATTGGATATCTCATAAGATTCTCCAAGAATATCTCTAATAGAAACCCTGTTTCAATTAGAGCAAGTAAGCTCGAGTTTGGGCCAGACACATATTCTGAATTTACTTGAACAGTTTCTTTATTTTCGAGTAATAACATAAATTTTCTTGTGATAAGCGTGACGAAGAGATTATTGAGTTAGGACAGTTCGATTCTCCTCCAATATAACCAAAATTTGTAATAGTTCTTCCATATGCAATCAAGTAATGTTCCACAATTTTGACTTAGACGCCAAGCAGTGACACATCGTGTTGTCTAAGTTTGACAAATATTTAGACAAAACGAGCTGTTATTGTTTTTTGGCGAATTAAACAATAATTTCATTAATAGGAATAAGATGTACACCGACGACCGAGTGCGGTCTTTTTATTACATTTAGTTTAGATATGACCTGATGAACATTATTGAACAATACTATTCTAGATGATGAACACGGTAGAGAAACTAGGACTATTCGACTGGTTGCATGACTTTTAGCCATGAGAGTCATTACTTCTCGTATGACTAACTTCCTGTCCTCATCTGAGCCATGCAATCAACCCATTTTACGTAAAGCTGTGCGTAATGAAGATAACATTCACACTGTCATCGAGAAAAAAAAAAAAAAAAGATTACATTCGGTTTATTATTCAAGGTGTACGGGTTGCAGTCTTGTTAATCAATGCTAATTCGAAACATAGCCGTGTCCAACCCAAACTATATTCGTAAGAAGCTGAAGAAAACAAAGCATTTGGGAATTCATATGTTCTTTGTACAAGTTCTGAATATTGCCAACTCTACGTTTATATTCTTCACATCTATTCCGCCAGCTTTATAACCACAGATGCAAATTTACATTTTGACAGCATCCTGGATTTACAGAAACTTGTTTGACAAGTCCCGAGTTTGCAATGAGTAATTACTAGTGTTGCATGCAATAGCATAACAAAACATCAGCCTCTACAAATGAAATTGTCATCATTCATTATATATTATGGGGTACTAATATCACACAACTGATTTCCCATCTGATTTTACAAACTCACTACTTACCTGCTTTTACAAAAGAAAATAGAAACAGAACAGAAAAAAAAAAACTAGGAAGCAGCTGGCACTACTTTTAGCAGTTTTTTACCATCTAACATCCTTTTCTCAAGGCGAACAGTCCTGTGCATCTCAGCTGAAAGTGATCACTTGCATTCCTGCATAGATCCTGCAGACAACAGCATTGCCTTGTGATTCATCTCTTGGGAAACCTTCATGCCTAGCGAGCATGCATGGAGTTGCAAAACTCAGAAGCCTAATTACAAAAAGTATAGCTGAGCTCTGGGCATGTTTGTAAGAAATTTCTTGAGGACACGACCGCAGTACTCACACTCAAAGTTCCCAGTCCACGTAAAATATTCCTTCTGCCGATCCAAGCCAAGCCCCCAAGCTATCATGTTTAACATTGTCATAGCTCTGCCTTTCATCCTGCAATCCTTTAAACGCTAGAGAGGAATTGAAAAATAAATGTCAATAAAATGGAGAAACTGGTGAAAGTTACATCCCAAAACCAATGGCAATGAGAATAAGAGTACAGGAGACAGAAATTACCTTCAGCTTTTTGCCAGCACACAGTTGGGGTGACTGTATTTGTTAACTTGTCCTCAAAAAGCAGTTCACCTGACTTTATACTCCAGAGTCTTAAATTGCAGTCCTCTCCGCCTACAAGATAAAAATGTAAGAGGAAGCTCAAACTATAACTTGCCAAAATAAAAACTAAGTATGAACTGATAATCACCTGATATAAAAAATCGCTCAGATGGATCAACACCAAGCTGCAAACGAGTATGGGAATTCACATTCCCCTCATAAGTTTGGACAGCTCCTCTTTGGATTATGCGATGGTCATAAAGCTTTACCTACAAAGCGATTGAAATGAAATCAACAAGAACTCATATGAGTGACATTGGCAAAAGCATTACAACTTATCAAGCACAGAAATAAATGACCATATTTGAGGTGCTTTTGTGGGATATATGTAATGAACTAATTAGTACCTACAAGCAACATGATCCTGGTTTCTTCAAATAGAAAATTGGCTTCCAATAATGGGATGGTACATGTTACTTTAGTTAATTGCTATGCATCTGTTTCATTGGAAATGTGAATGTATAGAATGAAAATGAATTTAATTGAAGCAATGTAAACAATTCATATTCTTTTAACTTATTGATGAATTTCAAGTGCTCCATATGAGCAAACATGCTAAACAAACGTACGTCTGAAAAAATGTTGAAATAAACACTAACCGTTCCGTCCATGGAGCTTGCCAAGAAGTACTGATCATCAAACTGAAGCGATACTAAACTAAAGAGTCAAACAAGAGTGAGCAGAAGTTATCAAAAAACATTATAAATAAAAACTTACTGTTAGATAAAAAGCGCACTAACCATGCAATAGATGAAGGCATTTTTATGGTATGATAAGGATGTATATTTCCAGAAAGCTGCACATCACAACAATCAGATTATTATCCAAGGTTAACATTTTCACATAGAAAAGCAAATTAAGCAATAAAATGAAATAGAATGACTGCAGCGGCAACGACATTAACAACACAGTTCCACATTAGATTAAGAGAATTTCATAAATCATTTCCACATGGAGGAAAAGAATAACGTTTTATGTCAATGACTCGAATAAGAGTTACAAATATCAAAGAAACAAAGACTTCGATATATCACAGATCTGAGCCTTCTAAAATGTATTCCTATTTGTCACTTGAAATTACCTGAAATCTTAAGCTAATAAAGATATTATTTCCTTAACTACAAAATATAAGATTTCTGTCTGAAGGGAAAACAGAAAAATACAGTTAAGTCAGCAATGAACTTTATACCTTGAACCATTTTTCACTAGATTTTCCAGGAGTGCTATCCAAAGGTGAGTGCCGTATTCTATGACTAGCATGTCTTGCAGAAAATCCTTCCCGTTTCTCACGAACATCAACCGTTACAATTGCTCCATTTCTGAGTCCACATAAAACAACATTTCCCTAAAATAGATGAACAAAGACCATTGAAGAGGATCATATAAGAAAAAACTTACCAAACCTAAAATGTGAGCTATTCCCGGCATTCACTGGAAAATTTTAGTTGATGCTTTAACATGTAAATTTATAGGCTCAACCACACAAAATACAAAGTGGATGTAGGACGCTGTTTTTAAAAGCAATGTAGTAGGTAGCTTATCAAAACAATAGACAAATATCTTGTCTTCACTTTTTACCTAATGTCACGGATTAAGGTTTTGTACGTTGAACTCTTCCGGGCATCTCATATGTTAAAACAAAATTTCATAACGTTTGACAAGAATGCAGCATCTGATTTAGCTTAAGAAAAGTTGGTTGATTGCAGTCAATTTTAAAACTTGGCTTTCAAGCATAACCTCAAACTAACAGGAATCATGAATACCTCACTACTGTTTCACATCAGACTGACCTAATTTTCACCAACACCTTTGTCAAATGTGCAGAGTTTTTCTAAACGTAATAATATGGGGGTAAGAGGTAACTGTGGTATAGATATTTAGATTTGATCATTTATTCCAAGCATCAAAGAAGAAAATACTTGACCAATAATTCTTCATCAGAGTACAAACAGAGTCTATACCTTGACATTGTAGTACCATAATGTCAATTCAACTTAAGCTCACGCGTTTGCAAAGAAAAAGAAGGAACTCCAGGGAGCCTTAAATATGGGATAGATTACCGAGTGAACAAGTTGTTGTGCCAAAACATCACTTTACTATGCAGCAGCCATGAGTTTCACCCCAGTTTCCAGATCTACCAAAGCAGCTCCCAGATTGGTTCCTAAATCAAGAAAAAATTATTTTTAACAATCTTTAAGTTTTTGAAACTGTTGCCAAGAATATTTTTCGTACTATCAACAACAGCAACACAAAGGCAGGAAGAGCAAATCGCTTGGTACTATCTAATTAATGCTAGCTTCTGGAACCTCGAGTATGTTCCAGTTACAGAGCTCATCAAAATGTGTAAGCAATCAACACAACCCTTGACACCAATTACTTATGTCACAACAACCAGCAATCAAATGACAACGTTGAGAGACAGAGAGTGAAAGAGAGATAGATATGTGCATATGTGCGCGTGCCAAGTGAACAGTAAATCCATCTTCCATATAATTAAAAAATCTTAGGAAAAAGAAAATTAAACAGTATTGCCAATCACTGCACGACTCCCATCCGATCTACAATCTGCTGTCCAAACAGTGCAGTTGAAAGTCGCAACTTCATCAATGTTCCGCCTTAAGATAGATCTATTTGGACGAAAATCTAAGAGTTCAGTAAGGTTAATAACAAAAAGTGATCCACCACGGTCCTCAGCTCCTAGCGTAGATACCCTGTTATCTTATGTTAAGGCTTGCAGAAGTAAACATAAATTTTTCACTAATAAGGCACTGGAAGAGTCTTAAATAAGTTTGAAGGCATAAATACATGTGTCTAAGCATCAATTGTATTCCATACAAAACCGAGTTTAATCTTAACATATTCAAGGATACAGAGCATTCTGGATGCTAGAACCGTCATTTTCTGTGCTGTGCTTGCCAAATGTTTTTATACAAGATATACTCGATGACATCCGTGGTGTATTTTGAGCTGGTCTCCATATGTGCCCAGGCGCTTTTCTACATTCTACTTGACTTTTGTTTAAGAGAGGCCAGACAAGATCTGGCAAGCATTTCATCCCATAATGAAAACCCTGCCCGACTTTTCCGAATTCAAATAAACTGCAAGAACATCAAATTTCAAATCAACGCTAGTAACTTACTATGAGAAAATACAAAACAGGATGCACATAACCATACCGAGGATAAGAACTTTCAAAGATACATGACTAAACAAATTAACATTCCAGATGGTAACAGGCAGATTAAGAGATAAATGCTACATAAAATCTTGTTACAAATCAACTTTCAGATGCTGTGTTTTATAGTAGCAAATAGAAGAACTCAGAGTGGGTAAACCTCCAATCTGCATATGTGAATCTCAAAACATAACAAAAGAATATCCAGAACCTAGTTGATTAGGAATTCCTCTCAACCAACATGCATACCCACATGTACTTTCATACAATACACACTAACTATGAACATTCTTCGATACCTCAAACAAGAAGTGGTAGATAAATTTTCCTGAATTAGAGCCCCAAAAACTTTGTTTTTAAGTTGATATATTGCAGGCTCCATTAAAATTTGAAAGTAAATGGCACCCAAACATTCTCTTCTTCTATAAATCGAGTCCAGAATAGGAACACAAATTAAATTCCTCCTATCCAAAAAGTGGAGCAACTTATAGGTTGTTCCTTTAACCTTCACAATTGAAGAGGGGAAGGAAAAAAAAAAACATTCCAGCAGGCATCCATTTTCAAAAGTCCTAAAGCACCTAAACCACACAACACAGCTTATTTCAAAACTATTATAAGATTAAAAAAATATACATGTCAAATCACATCAAAGTGCAACCATATTATACCTTAAAGAGCCATTTCTGCCACCTGCTAAGAGAAAATCTGAACCAGTTAAACCCTCTCCTGTCTGTACATCAATGTTTATCCGCTCCAAAGCACCATCACCTAGCTTGTTTGTTCCCTGATACTTCCAAACCTACAATTCAAAGAGCAGTCAATTGTAGCACTTCATATACTAGAGCATTAGTGATTTAAATCATTTAATACATAATTATTAAAACCTTAAGAGTTGAAAATTGGTCAAATCTCATGTGAGTTCACCATCATCAGAGAACCACCGAAGAATTGTGCATGATTTCATATTTAGCATATAATTTTCTATTGGATGGACTCTGCAACATTACCTTGTTTAATAGTCATCCATATCAATTTACCAACTTGAGGGGGGAATGTTGCAATATTATACGGGGTGCATAAAGTACTTGTACTTCACTAAAAGAAGTGAGACTCTCCTTATAATTTCAAGGTTTATATTTTTCTTATGGGCAAAAGGACGTCATTTTAGGATTTCAAGTGTCAGTAGTTATGACTTCATTTAGAAAGATATATAACTCCAGACATAAGGAACAGAATTTTGCCCATAGGCACAATAAGTTGATATTAATATACAGTTGCGCTAAGGGGAAAGAAGCCGACTTTCTTCCTTCCTTCTCCTACAAAAAACCTGCCCTTTATTTCCCTCAATTTTCTTCTCTTTCACTCTAACATCTAGTAGAAACTCAATCTAACTGTCCTCAATGATGACATACCCATCCTTGTGAGGGCATCACAGTGTGTTTATTTCCATTTTATGAGATTGGAACTGTAAAATGTAATCAGATGGATTCCCACTTAAGAAGAACTTCAACTAACTATTCTTCTTTTCAGACACGCTTCTCTACTTTATACTATATATGCAAGTGCTGGCGAACAACATCCGCATCCCTAAAGTGACAGAAGCATAGTATACAAATCCGTTGATCGAGAATTAACCAGTTGATCTCTTTGGTACTAGACTTAAAATTCCATAGCGAAATAGATAATCTGCATATTTTGACCTGTGCATAGATATCTCAAAGCTCTTTGCTTCTGAGTTTAGCCCTGTCTCCCCTATTTGAGACTCAACTAGGGTTACAGTAAAGTTTGGAACTGTTATATACTCACAAGTCCCCATGCGAAGGGGTACTTTCTCTCCCTTAAAAAAGACCACTAAAAGAATCAACGTGAATTAGGAAACTATTGTGCAGAAGCATAAGTTACAAAGAAAAAGAAAAAGAAAAATGCTGGGAGTAATGATTTGCTAATTTTGACAGAACTAGAAACTCAATTTAAACTCAAGGCCAATTCTAAAAACAATGTTCAATGTCAACATAGAGCAACATGCTTTGCAGAACGTATAAGCTTCAAAAAAAAATTGCTGGGAGTCATATTTTGCTAAGTTGAGGCCTATATTAAACCAACATACCACAGGATGGGATGCTTGTGCCTTTTGGAATTCCTCCTTGAAGTTGCACCTCCCTTTACTGGAAGCAATGACATTACCATATAACTCTCTAGCCTGAAGCAGCTTAGAAGTTCTTACTTTTGTTAGCTTACATTTGTTGGCTTCCTGCAAAGAAAAGAAAATGAACAAGGAAATCCTTAAAGTATCTTAACTGCCAAACTAAAACAGAAAGTATCCAGCAAACAGCAGCTGATTAAAATCGCTAGAGCTTTAAGAAGCAAATTAAACAAGGAAACAAAAAATTACAAGTGTATGTGATTAATAATCAATACGAAATGAAACTAAATAGGAAGCAATGTGCCACGTTTTAGATATTCACTCGCCTCTTAAGCAACACAATTCTTAGAAAACACATAACGGAAACACTCATGCACCAACTCTACAGCCAAGTAGCCAACACCAATACACCTATATGTAAATCAGAGCAACGCTACTATGGGCAAAATTCTAGTACTTAAAAGCCTGAACTTCCAATAATGTACAAACCATATCAATACGAACGCCCCCTAATCCTAACAATCAATTGTAATGATCAACCCTTAATCATGACACCAAAATCCCACAATAACCAACTAAGGAACTTCACCAAAGCAAATGCAATGCAACTTCGAACACCCAATTCTAAGTACCCCAATGTAAGCACCAAATATACCAAATCAAAACAGGTAAAAAATCACTTAGAAAAACATGAACTTGGACCCAAATGCAGAACACCCAATGCACCTGGTTCAGTTTCTGAGCACTAGAAGAAGCAGCAGCAGCAGTACTACGAGAACCCGGTACTGGGCCCTTGTTGGGGAAGTACCTATTCTTCTCCGCATCATAATAAAACCCAGGAAGATCTGAACCCAAGAATTAATCATTATCACTAGTTTGAACAAAACAAAAAAAAACCCAGAAAGATCATAACTTTATAACTGCAAAGAAAAAAAAAAAACCCAGAAAGACGATAACTTTATAACTGCAATGGTTCAGGGGATGAGATAATATTAGTACCTTGGGGCATAGTTTTAGAGAGAAAAGAGAGAGAGAGAGAGGCACAGAAGCTGTGTTTGAGTTTTTTTTACGGTGAAGAGAAGAAAGGTTACGCGTCACCACCTTGAGCTGCCACTTTACGGAGGAGAGGGTGGAACCAATTGGCGCGCCTTCAAATCTCTAGGGCTCTTATAGTCTATTACACTCTTGGGGGCCTAAGACCCAGCCCAACATATGTATGAACAGTTGGCCCATTTTAATGGGGCGTAAGCGTTACCGTGCAGCACAAGTTCTCTCTATCTTTTAACAGCACAGCTAGGAAGCCAAAACCCTAAACCCATAGAGAAAAGTTGGTGGCTGTTAGAGACGAGGTCGTTCGCCTTTGAATCGGCCAATCCTGATTACGTATCGTAAGTTCGCCGTGGTTCATAACTTGGCATCGCCTATTGATGTTGTCCACGGCTAATATCAATGTCTTGCGGCTTACAGATCGATCATTTGGTAATCATTAATTAGTTAAACATAGCCTGATAACAAGTCGGCTCCAAATAAATTTCTTATAGAGTTGATTTTAAAAGAGTAAGAGCGTTGCAATAACAGATTAACAGGTCAAGGAAGTTTACTTCACTGGTGAGATTACAAGGGGTGTATTCAATTAAGGGCATGTTAACTTACTTGGAAGGAAATGAAATGATTACGGGGTAAAAACATTCATGCGTTTACTAACACATAAAGGAATCGGAATGATTCCGGGTAAAAGAATTCATGCGTTTACTAACACATGAAGGAATTGGAATGGATGTAGGTCACACCTCCTTATCAGGAATCGATTCCTGAATACTTAGGAATTCGATTACGAATGGGGGAGATGAGTTTAGGAATCATTCCTCTGGAATCAATACCGATTCATGATTATTTTCCATTCTAAGTAAATAAACGTGCCATAAGAGTCTATTGAAAGTCTTTTAAAATCTTGTGGTATTCAATTAAGATTTTAAAAACTGTGGTATTCAATCAAGATTTTTAAAAGTTCCTTAAAATCTTGATGTATTCAAAAGTCCAAAGATTTTCAAGGATTTTGTTAGATGCTTGATTTTGTAGGATTCTTGGATGCTAGTATAAATATCAAACCCTATCAGAAATCCTTTCTCCAAAGGTGAGATTTTGACGTGTTTTTTTTTTCTCTCTCTCTCTCATTGCAAAGATGAAAAAACTTCAAACGATGAACTGACCTCTGACCTCTGACCTCTAACCTTTCTCTATTCTCCACTAAAGGTAATTTCTCATCTTTGTATAATCAAAACTTCTCTATTCTTTTTTGATCTGATGAACCTTCATTCTATTTTGTTGTTTGGTTTCGTGTTCATATGATAGCTAATAATAATGCATTTTGCTTCAGAATTTCTTTCATCTTCAATTTATATATTTGGTTTCTTTCTAGTTGAATTTGATGTTCTAGAGTTGGTGTTGTTAATCAAACACTTGACTTTTTTATCAAACTACAGTTAACCAGAATGATATTAGGCACTATATATTTAGCTCAGCTAGAAAATTTTCTATTTAGCTAGATGCATTCTTCTTCCATACCAGACTATGCAATGTGTTTTGAATTGTCCATTTTCAACATTGGATAATATCTGGGAATGATAAAATATGCTCGTTTTAGCGAACTAAATGAGTGTATATGGTGGTTGTGGATTGGGATTTAGATTCTGTAGATATTGGAACCTATCAATTTTAGTATGCACAAGATTGAAGCTTGTTGCTCAATTTTATTGTTGGATGCCTAGAAACTCAGTTTGATTAGGAGTGGATGCCTGCAGGTCTAGCCGTGTCATTTCTGCATATGTTTGTGATTGGTGGGTGATAGGGGAAAAAAACATAAGTATGCACACTCTCATTTTGCTTGTTCATAGAATATGCAATTACATAACACAAGTCCATTCTATTTCTAGTTGAAGTAAAGTTAGTATGTCATGAGTAATTCGTGTAGAATTACTCCTGTAAAAATCACTGAAAAGGAAGGGTGCCCCAAGAGCTTATCTTAAGGTGTTCTTTCATATCAGTTTGGGACATTTTAAATATGATATGGTCATGTTGCCTGTTGGTCAACATATGAATTAGGCCAAACAAAATGCAAGGATTCGAAATGCTCTTCACACTTGGTACATAAAGGAGAACTGAAAAGAAAAGAAAAATGAAAAAAAATAAGCAACCATTTTGAAATGGTTAGTGAAGGCAAAAAAATCGTTGTTTAATCTTGTAAAAATATGCCCTATGCTGTATGGTAGGCTACTAATTATGGTTTCCTTTCTTCTCTACTCTCGCTTCCATAAGTCGAACCGAAGACTTCCCTAAATGAGGAGAGGTATGGTCTGCCAAGGCCAATGTAGTTGCTATTCTCTGTTTCTCCTGTTTTTCTTTGTTAGTATAGTTTCCAAACTTAGGACCTAGATGTTTGGAGCACCTTGTTTTGTTGCTTTGGTCTCATTGCTTTCTTCGGCCACTCTCTGGTGAGCTCCTGTTACACACTTTCATTCTCTTCACTTGTACACCAATTTACAGAAGTGAGCTATCTAATCGGTGCTGATTGCTATTAGGATTGTTATGGTTTTTGGAACAGAGATGCTTGGGATTTGACAAAGGATATTCCAATTTTCACACATGGTATAAAAAGATTATATTTTGACCAGTCTTCAATTTGGTATCGTATGCTATAAATTTGATGCAAGATGGAATTGGCAGAGTTCAGTTGAATTTTGTTGTTCCAATTTTGAATTCATGTGTAAACATTAGCATTATCTGCTTGAGCTTAAATGTTACTGGACTTGCTGTACCCTTGTAGAGAATGGTGCAGGGTTTGCCAGTGAGCACTCTTGCTACGTTGCGTAGCAGTTGTTGAAGTTAAGTGCCTGTGTTCATTTTGTAAACTTTGTTGGTTTTCTTGTGCTGCAGTTGCTGAGGAGAATCTATTAATTGGTCCCTGACCAACCAGACTTGTTGAGTAGATTTCTCCCCTTGTTTTGCCATTTTTGTTTATCTGTTTTTAACATGTCTTTTCTCTAATTTACATGTATTTCCCCTAAACAACATCAGACATTCCCCCTATGAGTAGTTTGTTTACTGTTAACCAAGCAACAACGTGAGAAGTACTACAGGCCGCGACATGAAATACCACATGAAATACCACTTAGACAAATGCCAGCATTTAGCAACAGACCTTGTATTACATACTGATTTACGTAGATCCCATGAATATACTTCGTCGTTTTTCCCCTTCCTAGACCATACTTATTAGAATGTGGATAAGCGATTAAACATGTCAGAGCGCCTATCTGTTTATTATTTTGTTTGTACTCAATGAAGCCTCTTTGGTGAAATTTTCTTCACAAACTGATGCTTGAAAATGAAAAGAAAGGAAAATTATGTCTTGGAATATGCTTTTAAATTGATTGTGGGCGTCCACATGGCTATTTAAGTTTTGTGGTTGCTTGTTTATCCATATATAAGCCATTGCGGATGTCTTATGGCATGCCGTTCCTCTTCAATCTCATAAGCATGCAGTACATAATCGTGAAAGTTACATCGGTTTTTTTTTTTTGTTTTTAAATAATGCAATGTCGAGGTAGCAGAAAAAGTACCTACTCTTTCAAGCCTCCAAACTTCATGATATTTTCTGCTTATTTAGATCATGGACCCTGGTTCATGTGCATGAAATGATAATCTGCTGCAAGATAATGTTAAGACTCAAGCATACAGATCATCTCGTTGACATCCTAAAATCCAAACAAATCTTACTAATACAATACATTAGAATCTGTCTAAATCCATATAGAATTAAAAAATCCGTGGATTCTGCAATAATCCATAAGAATCCATGAATTATAAAAAAAATCAGATAGAATCATTTAAAATCTATATTGAATACACTCCCTTAGAGTTGTTTTCTGGAAGTTGACGTGCATTAATGTGTACACTATATGTTGTAAACTATATACAGACTACTTCAGTGGTTGGACTAAGAGTAGAACTATAAAGCGGAGTAAAATTCATTTTTATCTCCTTGATTTTAAACTCTAAATTATTTGTGTGCATACACTTTCAGTTTCATCAGTGGTATTTACCATTTTCAATCTTGTCCTAGTGATCTTTAATTTCTTTTGTCAACTATTTTGAAACTCCATCACCTATGATAGGATTTTTACATGCCAATGTTAGTGACGAGTCATTATAAAAATATATATATATATATATATTAAAAAAAAAAAGTAGAGAAATATTAATTAGTAATGGACTACAACAGGTTCACAATTAAAATTACAAATGATTTTAAACAGTTTAATTAATTTGTACATGTCATATAAATTACACTGCATCCTCACTCAAGATTTAGATTTGACATGGTTCACATGAATCTCAAAATTAACAAAATCAGATGTCAAAGCCCAAAAGTAAATAGTGCTAGCTAGCTAATTACGATAACATGCAAGTTGATCCATTATTGGCCTCAGATGGTAATCCATTTCACAAGGCACTAGTGTAGACTCCACAAAGTCAAAATTTGACAAGTTACAGCTCCC